>CAUYON010135875.1:0-18233 GCA_963573935.1 Arctocebus calabarensis
CCAGCCTGGGCCGCCAAACAACAATGATGGCTGCAACCAAAAAATGGCCGGGCGTTGTGGCAGGCACCTGTAGTCCCAGCTACTTGGGAGGCAGAGGCAGGAGACTCGCTTGAGCCCAGGAATTGGAGGTTGCTGTGAGCTATGATGTCACAGCACTCTATCCAGGGTGACAGCTTGAGGCTGTCTCAAAAAAAAAAAAAAAGACCAAGCTTTACCTACACCTCTTTTGGCAGGGGTGGGACATGTTGTTGCCAACTGGAAGCAAAAGGGAGGAACACTCAGGAAAGGATTCATGAGGGAGAAGGCTTTGTGCTTGAGTTTGAAAGACGTGGCCCTGCTGCGATGAGGCACAGATGTAAAAAGGCAGGACCCTGCCTTAAGGAGTTTATACCCAAAGGTCTATGCTGAGAAAGGGAGGGTCAGGGAACAACAGCTGGAAGCTGGACCCTCAATGGCTTTGAATGCAAAGCTAAGAATGCCCTCCTAGTCTGGTTTCTAGAATAGAAACCTGGTTGCAGGTTTCAGGGCAAGGCTGGCAGAGCTCTGGTCAGAGAGGATGTGGGTGGGATGAGCCACAGTGGAGGGCACTGCGACCAGGATAACTACCTGGTTAAGAGAAAGTGAGGAGATACCTGGAGAGGCAACGGTGGACCCAGAAGGAAAAGGACAGGTAGGGGCCACAGATGAGGCCAAAGCCTGCAGTCAGATGCCTGGGAAGATGCCTCTGGAAGAAGAGGAGAGCGAAGAAGATTCCAGAGGGACAGCGTTGAACTAGCCCAAACACATCACATTCTATTTTCTTGCACATCGGTGCGCCCAGCAGGCAACTGAAAGGAATGTGTAGGACACAAGAAAAGACAAAAAATAAAAATAAAAAACTGCTAGAGATAGAGCTCTGGAAGTCATTGAACAGAGGTACTTACGGAAACCATGACATTGCCAAGAAAGACAGAAGAGAGAGAGAACTGCCAAGGTCATCTTCGGAGGCAGCTACGTTCTGGCTGAGAGGATCACATTCAGCCTCAACGGAAAATCCACTACCTTTCCCACGGGAGAAGAAACCACCAGCATTTTGCAAATAATATAACGGACTCTGGTGACCAAAGTGTATAGCGCCTTTGAAGGGCAAAGTCAGGACTCCAACACAGGCGCCCTGGAGTTCCATCAATCAGACTGCCCCGAGGGCGGGAGCTCCAGGAAATGCCCGGGAAATGGGGAAGGGGGGCAGGCAGGGACTGGGGGAGCCACCGTGCCAATGCTGGATCCAGGAAGGTACCCTGCTTTTGAGAGCCAGGATGTCACGAGCAACCTTTGGAAGAACAGCGCCAGCACAGCTGAGGAGCTCTGAGCGCCAACAAGCCCACCTCACCGGCGGCTGTGAGGATGAAATGTACTAATGCAAGTCACGCGCCTCAGTAAACGCTCAATTAGCTGTTATTTACTGGGTGCCCACCATGTGTTCAACACGGTGTCAGCAGGTAGAGGAGGGCAAGAAGATAAACCATGACCGCTATCCCAAACTCACGCTGTGGAGACAAGACATAAGCTCAAAAGGTTTCATAACAAGGCAGGAGAACTTGTACTCTAATAGTGAGCGCAGCAGACGCCACAGGGACAAAGCAAGAGCAGGCCGCAAGGGGACGCGCTGGCCAGAGAAGCCTGGTGGGCAGAGGGAGCCCGGGGAAGAAGAAGAAAACACCCCAAGTAGGAGAGCCGCGGGAGAGCAGTGAATGCCAAACTCAAAAGCTCTTTCACTCCCAGTGCTGGACGTGGCCGACTCCTCCGAGTCCCCGGACTGGGACTGCACTGTGCTGCGTCATGTTTGCAAAGGACAGAGCATGAATGTGCAAAAGGACAGGGGTGCACTGGCCTAACACTCCCATTCTGTGAGCTCCCAGTGGGCTCCACAGGCGGACGTGGACGGTGGGCTGGAGTTAGCAGGAGTAGGAAGTTCAGCAATGCAGTGAAGACCCAGCCCAAGCCACCTAGAAGGATCTTTACACCATCACTGCCAAACGCTCAGAGGAGGCTGGAGATGACATATTCTGAGCACCCACGTGATCTCATCTTCCCCCAGGTTTGTCTCCTATTAAAATCCCAATTATCCAACTCCTTACACCGACTAAGCCTTGCAAACACCCACAGTGCCAGCATGACGTTCTAGGGCCTGGCCCCAATCCACGTTCCCTGCCTCGTCTCCCATCCTATCCCATGCCCATCCCCCATCCCAGCACTGAAGCTGGTGCCCAGGCCCCCTGCTCCCACTCACACACTGCCCACCTTTGCTTACCTCCTACCCAGAAATGTCAGCACCTATCTCTACTTGTCTAAAGCCTTGTCACCCTGCAAGAACTGAGCAAACGCCACCTCCTCCATGAAGCCCCCCTGAATCTTCGATCAGAATCATCCATTCCTCTCCTCTGCTCCCCCTGAACCTCACTTACGTAATCGCTGAGCACCCAGTCTAATGCACACATGGAGTCATATTAACATACAGAGGGCGCCAAAAAATGTGTACACATTTTAAGGAAGGAGCATATTATATTAAGTTTGTAATATTTAAGTCACATTTGACTTCTGCAATTGTAAGAGCTCGATGTGACTTGTACACATACTAATCTTTTGTTACTGGTATTATTGAGTTTCACAATTTCATACAGTTTTTCCTTTCTTAAAACGTGTATTTTTTTGGCACTGTCTGTGTATATGTATATACTTGTGTGTATGTGTGTGTATGGGTACATGGATGTCATTTCTTTTTTTTGCAGTTTGTGGCTGGGGTTGGATTTGAACCTGCCACCTCCAGCATATGGGGCTGGCGCTCTACTCCTTTGAGCCACAGGCACTGCCCATGGCTGTCATTTCTGTTTCACTGTGATCTCTTACACGGATTATTTATATCAATATGTCTGCACTACCTCCACTGCACTTAGCAAGCATCTAGTATACAGTAGGTGCTCAGTAAATATTTTCTGAATTGACTATCCATGGCTAAAGCCTTACTGTTCTGGGGACTTCTTCAAACCATGAGTGGCAATCCACTATCAATCTTGACTAACATTTTTAAATAAAACAGGATAGATAGAAGAAAAGATTCCAGAGCATACAAAAAGGTGAATAGTTGTGCTGAAACTTTGGGACATATCTGCATGTTGGTCACTATGAAAGTTTTCAGACAAAATGTGTTCTGGTCCATTATTTCACTTACAAGAAACACAGTCAACAGCATCCTTTCTGATTCACCCTTAGAAGTTTCAACACTTGTCCAGCTTATGGGTGTTGCTGGGAGGACTTCACGGTTTCCATCCAAGTGGATTTTACGTTTTTTGATTTTTGTGTATCTCATAACTTCCTTAATGACCCACGTATGTGCCCTGAGTTAACGGAAGATACAGCGCTTGCTGTAGGCCACAGCCCCCTTTCCAGGATAAACCAGCAAGTTAAGAAAAACAAGTTATCAGAGGTGTTGTCAAAAGCACAACTTCAGAAGAATTCCTGAGGGGGTCATTACAAACTCTGTTCAAGCCTCGCCTTCCACAGCTTCATGAATCATGGCCACAGAATCATCATGGTTGGTTTTGGAATGCAGACAAGAGTCCTCAATCACCGAACATTCCACAGGTGCCTAAACTCCGCTTACTAAGGCAAGAAAGTGCACGGCTCAGGTTCGTAACTACCTTTATGACTAAAAAGGACGTAGAACTTAACCCCTGGGTAACCAGACTATGTACCTGAGCAGCAGTTAATCTAAACATTGACTGTATTTCAAGCCCAGAAAGCGACATTCCCAGATGATCCTTCCCCCAGCATGTGGAGAAGGGTGTCTGATCCCAGCGTGGTCACACGGGGCTTTAAGATGATGGGGGGGGGGTCCCAGCACCTCCTCCTTCCTTCTCATCACCTCCCATCACCTGCTACCGGGGAATCATACTGCCAGGCACGGATCTCTAAATTACTTCAAAAGCCTCCCTCCTTAGGAGCTCTTATCCCTCTAAATAATGAATTTCTCAGCCCTAATTAATGTGAGGAAAGGGATGATATACATGCCTCTGTTGCTTTAAGTTACAGCTAGTCAGACCCTTTGAAGGAAGAGCAGCCTCTAGCTAAAGGGTTAGATAAGCTAAAATCAATATAAGCCACCACCTCCAAATCTTTTAAATCACCACCTTCTCTCCCTAGACCAGACCCCTACAGTGGGCGTGGGGCAACCTCCAAGCCCAAAATGACCACCCACTCAAACTAATGATAAAAAAGAGATCACTCCCTACTCCCAACAAAAAAGAAAAAAAGAACTGCAGCCTGCGAGAGCCACCAACAGCCAAGAACACGGGAAATAACCTGAGAGCACACAGTGGAAACAAGAGAAGGAAGACACTTAGTGGTCATATTAGAAGAAGCATAACATCATCAACAATGGAGGTGAGAGCCTCATTCTTCCACAAACTGGTCAAAGTCACTTAGTTACATCACTGAACACAGTCACCCTGATGTGATGAGATCAAATAGTGATAAAAGATTTATAAACTTGGCAGTATCTAAGAGAGGGTTATGAGAGTGATGAGAAGAACTAAAATGATTGTATGAGGGAAACCACTGTCTAAATAGGAAAGGTACGCAGCTTATCGCCGGGTCTGTGGTCAAGAATCTCTGTGACCTCACAGAGCAGAATTACTGGGGTTTGGGGTGGGGGTTAAAACACTCTGAAAACGGGGTGGCGCCTGTGGCTCAAGGAATAGGGTGCTGGTCCCACATACCGGAGGTGGCAGGTTCAAACCTGGCCCTGGCAAAAAAAAAAAAAAACACTCTGAAAACAGAATGACCAACTGCTCAAACAATAGTTACATCCCTCTCGGCATGGTGGGGGGTCCCACAGAGAAGCTGGGTGGCACAGAACACGAGAGACCTCAGGAGGGGGCTGAGCACAAAGGCCCGTCTCCCATCGCAGAAGAGCAGGGCAATCCCTGGATTCTGTCACCCCAGGGACCTAGTGCTGGAGCTCACCCAGTCATCTGAAAGGGTTGTGGGTGGCAGGGAAGACAGAGGGAAAAAGGTAGGCAATACAACACCTGTTCCTTGGAGCAGCCACTGGGACACGGGGAAAGTGGGCATGACTCTTTTTCAAGCCAGAGTCCCCAGAACCACATTTTTCAGGCTAACCTCCAGGGACCAGGGGGTTTCAAGCAGAAAAGGAACACGTCTCTACCTCCTGTTGAAGTTAAAACTTAAATTTAGGAACTGTTTGTTTTATTTTGTCTTGGGTTAAGAGTGATTGGCGCCAAGCAAGACTGTCCCCCTTCTAGCTTCTCTTTTCTAAAAAAGACAGAGAAAAACAAAACAACCAAACACCGTAGCCCAAGGCCACGCTGTGCTGTGGGCGGCCTACATGAGCTTCCTTTATCCAACCACAAAAAGGCATCAGTGGAACCAGCGAGGGGCCCTGGAACGGCGTTTCCAAGCCCAGCCGGTCCTCCGTTGAGGTTAGCAGTTAACCAGGGGCCAGGAGCCACTTGGGCAAACAGCCCATGCCCCTCGTTGCACAACGCCGGGGCCCTTATCTCCCCGTGCCACTGTCGGTTTGCAGGCATTGCGCAGAGCTACAACCACAGCCGAGACTGGCCCACAGGAGATAGCTGTCCCTGCTCGCTATCGGGGAGGCAAGAGTGGAGACTGGGTTTCTATTAAAAGAGGGTCGGAGAGACGGGTAACAGTCCAGCGGACCAGCTTCATGGTGTCACTTCCTTTGATCCTGACGGCTGAAGCCGCCTCTCCTCGGTCCTGCCCACACCCCCAGCCCGCCAAGAAGAGGTGGCAAGGGTCGCTCTCATGTTCTTTATCAAATCTTGGTAGAATGCCAGGTATAAGACACAGGGGAGCGATCTCAGGGGAAGGATATCGCCCTCCTAAAGTCCTTTTCAGGCTACTCTAGAGAGGAGGAAAGGAGCAGGGTGCCATCAGCCCCTGGCACATTTACCGAGCAGGTGCATCATTCCAGGCACCGTGCAGGGAGTGTTAAGTAAATTACCTGAAACCCTCACAATACCTGGAACTGTGGGGCAGGGATGAGGAAACTACGGTTCAGACTGCAAGTGACAGCACAAGAATGTGCGCTCAGGTCTGCTGGGCTTGGAGCCCACGTTCTCTCTGCTCCTCCAGGCTGCCACCTTCTCTGCTCCCCGGCCCTGAGCCTCAAGCTGACCCCCCAGCCTACCATTCCAGTGTGAATCACCCTCATTCCTGCCACAGGAAGTCACTCCTTCTTCTCTCCCCCGTCCCTGTCTTCAAATCCTACGTATCCTTTAACATCCCATTCACGTGCTACATTACCCAGGATCCTGGCCATTACAGTTATGTGCAGGATTGCTGGCTAAGTATCCTTCTCCCCTGTTACGAAAGCCCCATCAGGGCCAAGGATTTGTCTGTCTAGATCAGTGGTTCTCAACCTTCCCAAAGCCGCCATGTATTTTCCTTGTTAAAAAGGGGTCGCGACCCACAGGTTGAGAACCGTTGGTCTAGATGATCATCACTGTATTCCCAGGCCCGACCCGCCCAGCACACAGCAAGAGTTCAACAGATTTTTAAAGTTAAAAACGAATCGCTCCCAATAAGTCATTTCAGCTCTGAATATATATCCAGTAGAACCTCTGTAAGTTGACCTCAGAAGGGACTGTAATAAACGGGTCAGCATACGAAGGTGGTCGACACAAGGAACTAGGCCTGCTGTACCAATAGGTACATGTGGTACATGTCTGGTCTATGAACATCAAGGGGGTCAAGTGAGCGAGTAGTCAACTTTGGAGGTTCTACTACGTGTCTGTGTTTGTGTGTGTGTATACACATATACACACACCGGAATCTTCCCACTTTCAACTCTTTATCACGGTTGTCAACATATACATTTTAACTTCCCTGCTCAAACTACAACTCAAGACAAAGCCCCATGTCTTACTAATCTTTATATCTCAAAGCCCCTAACACAGGGCACGGCCCTTAAGTCTTAAGGACTCAATGCACATTTGTCTACTCTGGCTGACCAGCAGGAAGGTTAATGAGTGTCCCCCAACCTCGAGACGCAAGTCACCTTGCCAAAAACCCAGCATTCCTCATACACAAAAGATCTGAAATTACTCTCAAGTCATAAGACTAGAATCCAAGTAGAAGCAGGGAACAGGCCTGGGTAGTCACAGGAAGGTTAGTGAAGAATGGACGAGATACAGGCTCTGGTCCTGGTTTTGCTACTAGCTCGCTGTGTGACCTTTGGCATATTACAAAACCTCTCTGGACTTCTGTTTATTTCTCCCTAGAAAGGCATGTTGAAATAAACAAATTGAACGGCCCCTCTGGCTCTAACATTCTTGAGGGCCCACCCCTGTAGGACAGGTAGAAAACTCTGTGTGCCTTCCTGAACAGGTGCACAAGGTGAGATGGAGACAGGGCCACTCAGATGATAAACAGTCCTTGGCTAGAGAATAAGCCAGTCCCTTTCGTCGACAAGAACCACGAGCATGATCTGAATACAGACCTGAAGTAAATAAAAGGGAGAAAGCAGATACTGAAAAGGATTTTCAATAAACAACTTCCCTTTGGTTAAACCTGAATTTTTTCCCCACATCTGTGTACTTTCACAGATTCCGTTTAGGAGCATTCAAATTAGCACAACCTGGCCTTAAAAACTGTGTAAAACACACAGTAAGCATTTTGCTTTTATTTATGTCATCAATGGTTTCAATGGGAATGACTCATCCTTCCTTTTTAACACTCTGTCCTAATATGGTTTACTATAAATAATGCAGAGGGGGTTGGGGGAGAGGCTGAGCACAGGGCCCCTGCTCGGCTAGGTCACAAAAAAGCCAAGCCCGACAGACAGGCCTACGGTACGTTACGTCTCAGCTCAGTGGATGGGAGTGATGGCTAAAGAAGGGTAGCAAGCATCCCCCCTCCACTGTCAAAGTCGTTAGGAAAGGGGAAATACATGCTGAGTGTGGCCAAGTACCAGGCTAGGACATGAACACTCAAGTTCCATTAACCTCCAGAGCCTTCCAAAAAGACACAGTCGGGATCCAAACTCAGGCCACTGGGCCTCCCACGCATGCCCACTCTCTTGTGGTACATGGGTCAAAACTCAATCCATTCTTTCCAACCCCACACAACATCAACCTGTGATGGTCCCAGTTTTGTAACAGAAGTGCCTTCCAGGAGCCCAAACTCACAGGAGGCCAAACCGCAAATGCAAAAACATTATAGCAACAAGGAACGTCTCCGCCAGGCCCAGACGATCTGAGCAGAGACTCCTCCCTCACTGGGATGCCAGCCACAGGGGTTGGAAATCACAAGCCCCTTGGCCTTGTCCACTTCCCACCTAAGAAGCAACATTCACCCCAGAGCAGACCTAACAAATCCTCCCCATTCACTCCTTGCAAACTCTCCCCACAGTGTGCCTATCACTCACCATAGTCACCAGATTTTTTACCACTGGATTATTCTGGTCATTTCCAAAAGTCTAATCTACCTCCCAAAAGACAAAGCAAAAAAAAAAAAAAAAAAAAAAAGGCACAGCCTTCAGGAAGGATTGTAAAATAAGAATTCCAAAATGTCTAGAGCCATGGCAGCATCAAAGAATTAAGTGATCATTTATTAGATACGTAGCTTCTTTTGTAAATGGGACACCTTTGTATTCACAGTGCACTTTCATTATTCACCTATTATTTAACCTCCTGGTTGCTAGCTCAAGGTTAGCAGTGCCCCAAACAAAAGATTTTACTGGTTCCTTTCATAGTTTCTCCCCTGGGCCACAACAGCTTTACAGTGCAATAGTACTTGTTAACTCAGTACCTCCACTGCTCTTTACGCACGTTTCATCCTCATAACCACAGACACAGTGGTCATGTTTTACAAGATAAGGAAACAGGGGCCCAGAGAACCTAAGCAACTTGCCTAAGACACACAGCAAGTTCTTCAGCTTGGGTTTTGATGCCTAAAGCCTGTGCCCATTCCTTCCTTGGTCCGTAGAAAACACCACTTTCCTCCACCTCCCGGAAAGTCTTTTTCTTGAGTGAGGAATCACCTCCCCGCACCACTTGACCCTCAATTCCTGGGCTGTCTTTCAATATCTTCGGCATCTCGTGGACTTTGCACTGGCTGTTTCAACCTTCCAGTGAGTCCAGCCCAGGAGATGCCCTGCTCCTGAATAGCACCCTCCATACTGTGCAAACAGAACAAGGCCATCAAAACAAAGCTATCAGCTAGGGTCCTAGCTGCAGCCGCCAGTCCAACCTCTTTTGTTTGACTCTCAGACAGCTTGTTGACGAGGTGATGGGGTCAGAAGTTTTCTTTTCATCTAGGCTAAAAGAAATCTTTAAAAATGTCCACTCATTGACGATTTCAGATTTTCATACTTTTCATAAGCACCCATTATTCAAATTTACCAGCCAATAACTAGTGGGGGTGGGGGAAAGGACCAAAGAGGCAAATACCCCTTCAGGTATTAACTCAGCCGACCCACTCAATGAAATGTTCTCAGAGCCTGTGCATGTATTTTCACATGAAGAAGGAGAAAAGTTGGTGAGGGCAGGAAGCTGATCAACTGTGTGATAAATGCAGCTGCTGCCGCCTTCAAGGAGATACCTGCTTTCTTTCATCAGGCTCTTTCACACTTCTCCACCTCAACCTGAAAGAGGGTCCTGTCTCCCCACCTGTCCCCTCCTTCCTCACACACCACCCCTCACCCTGACCCCAACAGTTTATCTTTGCATATTGGAAAAACTGGCATTTATCAAGTAATCTATTCCTCATAGGTTGTTAAACAGACCACAGGGGTTATCAGGGGAGCTGATATAGAAAGATAAACAGCAACCTCTTATGCAAATAGCACTAAGAATGTGGGACTGGCCACGGGACAAAAGCAGAATTGGGGAGAACATGAATCTTAACACTGTTCTTCAACTGCAGCTCTGGAAACCCCACCAGAGCCTGGAGAAGATTCTCTGGCTGGGTTTTTCTCCCTCCCTTTCTTGCAGGGAAGAGCAGGTGCGTCTAAGCTCAGCCTGCTTTGCTAGGAAGAGGGGCGGCTTCACATCTTACAGTTCCTTTCTGGGCCACAGGCTTGTCACTTTTTCTGAGATTTCAGACCCCCTGCACTTTGTTTAGGGTGTGAAGATGTAGAACTAACTGGGAGAGAAGATGTTCTCCAAGGTTGGTCAAAGGGCAGCAGGGAAAAAATTCATAGAAAACCACAAGTTGTGAGTTCCAAGAAACGACCCACCTGACTAGTGATACTTCACAGATGGGCCTCTGCAGGGCAAAGGGAAACAGGAGCCTGGGGTCCAGGTGGCCATCTTTTCAAACCTTTTACATTATTTTAAGGGCAAACTCACATCAAGAACCAAGAGGAGAGTGGCTCCCAGTGACAAAAGAATTGCAGTCAGAGGGACACAGCAAGCTGCTTATCACACCAGGCTGCAGGCTGGGGAAGGGAAAATGGGAACAGAATGACAGAACCCAGGGCTGGCCAGAATGAAAGACTGAATGGAATAGGCTAATTTACACAGGAAGTAAGCACTTACCAGACCCTTCATCTCAACACACAAAACCCTTGGCCATATCTGGAAGCAATTACATCCAGTTAACATGATCTGCTTGCCACTAAAATTAACTGCAAACAGAAATATTTTTCACTTTTGCAACAAGGGATGCCAAGCTTTGGCCTATTCTCCCCACCCACCCCCCTCCCCCTCCCCCAGCCATTGAATCTGGCTGCAGGGGAATATTTAGCAGCTACTCAACTAAAAAAAAAAAAAAAAATGACTCTTGCAGCTATCTGGACACAGAAAGTAAAACAGTGGATAATTACGAAGGGGGGAAGGCAAGAGAGAGGTGGCTATGAAAACCATTGTGCTAGAAATGGAGGAAAAGAGCCAGGCACACGGGCTCTGCATCCCTCACAAGTCCAGTCTGGTTTTCCACACTGAACTTCAAGGAAAGGAAAATGTTTTTAGAGCCACTCAATTTAGCAGCCGCTTCACATTGTTTTTAGGTACCATCTTTATCCCTTCTGCCAAGGGGGCGGGGGCGGGGTGGGGGGGGGACGCAGGGAGGTAGACTCACAAATGTTAGCAGATCCTTAATTTAGCAGATCATTTAGGGGACAACTGTCACGATTCAACTTTTGCATTGAACATTTCCAATCCCTACTCTACAAACGCCTTCGAAGCAGCTTTCACCGGCTCTAAGCGGGGCAAGAGCTGCTTTTAATTTGAGGAGTACACAGTTGTTCCACGCAAAGTGAAGAGAAGCCTACGGGGAGGTGAGAATGTGCCTCTGTTGAGTGACTGTGCCCAGAAATGAGACGGTGTCACGCTCTCCAGGACTCCAAGTCCAGCGGCCCGACTTGTCAACCATTCTCATCCTTTGGTTTTGCACCCAACCCTGTGATCAGATAAGAACTTTTTATTTTTCCTTGAACTGCTGTCAATGATACCATAAACGCCAGAGACAGATGGACAGATTTGCTTTAAAGTTCCCGAGAAGGCGTCCTCTCCAACCCCTTCCCCCTCGCCACCCCTCTTTTCTGGGGCTGACTCTGGCACGCTTCCTCGAAAGTGCAGTTCACTCCTTTGTCACCAGGGGCCTTTATAACGGCAGAGACAACTACGGCAGCAGAAGTAACGCATCCATTTGCCAGACAACTCACAAACATCTTTTCTCAAGAAGAGTCAGGCCGAAGTTCCCCTCAAGAATGAGGTCAGACACTACTGTTCTCTGCAAAAATGACACTTAGAAACATGACTCGTGGGGGAAACAAAAGAAAAGAAACAACTTATGGAGCCTTTGCTGGAAGGACTTTGGGCTATGGTCTTCACATGTTAAAAGGCAAAAAAAAAAAACTATCCCAATTCTTTTTAATGTTTTGAAACTTAACTTTTATAATGATAAAAATAATTACAGAAGGCCACATGTCTTTTCAAATCCACAATCGGAGGCCATACCCCTGTCTCATCCCACTCTATATGGGTCAACACTATGAATTACAAGTTATTAATTTCATCTCACAGATGAGGAAGCAAGTAGTCAGGAGTCCAGCCATGGCCACGTAACTTCTAAGACACGGTGGACGAATTCAAACCCAGGTTCAATTCCAGACACAATGGTCTCCACCATCCTATCATTCTGAACCCAGTAACAACTGCAGGAAATTTAGATGCTACAGAAATGCAAAGAGAAAAGAAAAGAGATTCCTCCCCTGAAACATCCCCTCCTGAAAGAATCTCTGTGAGCATGCAGGGCCCCCCCCTTCCCCTCAACTCCACACACACACACACACACACACACACACACACACACACGTATTTGGCCGCACAGCCATCGGGCATGGAAACAGTTAAGTCGCCCTCACTGCATAAATCAAAAGTTCAAGGCTGCACATACCACAATGATTCCCTCTTTACATATGACAAGAACCAGAGAGGGGCTGAAATCCCAAGCATCCTGCATGGGTCTCCTTGGCCCGCACAGGTTATGCCGCCAGGGTCAGGGCCGCGGACCTTTAGCGGCAACATTCATTTCCTGAACAGGACAAGTTCTCCTGACCGTAAAGCTAATAGGAACTTCCTCGCACGGCGAGCTCGGCTGACAGGTCTACTTGTCACTGGCCACGCAGGAGGAGAGTGCTGGTTCCCATTAGTGGGTTATGATGCCAGGTGCTACTAATAAGGTACATCGGTAAGAAACAGGAGCCTGCTAAGCTGTCTCTCCAACTCTGGAAATAATCAGCCCAGCCTTCGGGGCTGGAGAGGGCCTTCTTTAAAGGGATGGGTGGGGGCGGAGGGGGTCTGCCACAGTAGACTCCAGCATCTAACCTGCTAAACAGCTTAAATAAATAAATTTCCAACGATCCCTCCACATTTCCCCCAGCTACCATAAAAGAGTCCCCCAAATTAACACTAATAATGGTTCCCCCAGCACTCCAGGCCTGACGGATCACCCTGAGGGCCATTATGGTCGACCACATCTGCTTCTCACTATGGCAAGGAGAGTTGTGCCAACAGGCCTAATGGCATTAAGATCACAACGCTCAGCTAATCCACTTAAGAGAGCAACGCCGAGCAACGGTGGCAGGGGGCTCAGCAGTTCCCTTGTCAAGCTGGGGTCACAGGAGAAGTGGGAAGTCGGGAGGCGGCCTCCCATTTGAGTCCCTGCTGTGTGCCTTGGGTTATCTCATTTCATTTATTTTAAAAACCACACTGAGAGGCGGGGCTAACCTCACTTCACAGAAGAGGGTAGGGATGGTTCACAGAGGTAAAATCATTTGCCCCAATTCACAACGTGGGGTTACATTAAACCCAAGTCTAGCAGAGCCAGTCTTCGCGCTTCTGCAGTACGACAGTGTGTCCCACAAAGACAACGTCTGATGAAGCATTTGTCCTGTTTTTTGCATGCCTGGAGGTCTGTAGGCACGTGTAGGTCTTTACTTCTTATTTCTGTGTGATCCAAATGGCCCTCAAGAGAAGAAAACTCAAAAACCACTTCAGGGAGGCACCAGTGGCCCAAAGGAGTAGGGCGTCGGCCCCATGTACTGGGTTCAAACCCAGCCAAGGCCAAAAACTGCAAAAAAAAAACAAAACCCCCACTTCAAGTGGCCCAGAATTTCTCCCCTGCCTCAAAACATCTGTGATGACATCTTCTAATAACTTTCTCCATCATGCCCCCCTGTTTTCGGTAAGTTCTTTCTCTTACCTGACTTAGACCCTTCCTACTGCAATGTTCAACACAATCTGTTCACAGATGAAGAAAATCAGGTCTTGAGGACAGAGTTGAAAGTGAGCTAAGAATTTAGAATTGAGAAGGTCTTTTTGAGTTTCCAGCCAAAGTTTCCATGCTAAAGTGAGCTAGGAATTTAGAATTAAGCAGGTCTTTTCGAGTTTTCAGCCAAAGTTTCCACACTGCCAGTAAAGCCCTGGATCCCCCTCCTTGCAGCTGCAGAGATAAGCCTCACGTAGGCAAAACCCAACCATAGCTTTTCCAGACTGAGCCAGCATAATAAGGACACCGGGGCTTTTAAGGGGAAACAGTAGAAAGGGGGATTTCTGATTATGTTGGCTTGAAATTAACAGCATGGAATTTTTTATTTGTGTAAATGGGTTTCTTTTTCCTCTCTTTCTCTCTTTTTTGAGTCAGCATAAAAGACCTCTATCACTAGACACTGGTAAGAGATGACGTAGTAGTCCTGTGGCCTGGTCCCCAAAGAGCTGACCTGTGTACTTTCACTACCTTCCTCCTTTTGAGAAGTCACTGGAGGAAAGGAGGTGGCCAGAGCTGGTGAGGCAGTAAGCCTCCTGGTCACCCACCGCAGGGATCACGGAGCCAGAAGACCCGGGCATAATTCCCGGTACTACCCGTTACTGATTTACCACGGGCAAGTCCACTAACCTCTCAGGCTTCCCTCAGTCCATCAGGGAATGAGAAACTAAAACCCACCTTAAAAGGCAGCCAGAGGGTTTGTGCAGACACTAAGAACGCGCTTAGCACAGAACCCGACAGGCAGCAAGCACTCAAACCACGTTTGCTGAGGCCACTTAGAAGCATCCTACATACTGAGGGGGCAGGTAGGGGAAGCAGCTCTGAACGCCCCACACCCACAAATTCCGCCCTGACTTCCCTCAGTCAGGAGGCGTTTGTGCTCTTCACCTCTGCTGAGACCACAGTGATTTCCACGCCTGGCCACATGCATGGGCAACAGGACACTGCACCGGTGAGCCTCCTCTGCATTTGGACCTGACAGCAGCGGAGTGCTGCCCAGCTAAATTTAAACAAGAACTGGGATGACTCACCAGGTCTCGGGTCAATGGGACAAAGAGTACCCTGGCTACCTTGGTACAAGAGATCGGCTTCTCCGGGAACGCAAATGCATGCACACTGTGTGTCTCTGCCCCAAGCACGTGGCCCAGGAGGGCGCTTCATAGGGCTGTATGAACCGATGCCCTGTGCTAATGGGCAGTCTCTGGGAGAAGGCAGGGTCTGCACCAACATGAGCACACTTCTTACCCTGCATGCTAGCGTGACCTACTTCACAGCACTGACAATGAAAACGCAATGGCAGACGCTATGGAGCACTCACTCTGTGCCGTCATTTCTTGCATGACGAAGTAGGTCCTGTTATTACTGTCATTTCACAAATGAGCAAATAGGCACAGAGAGGTTAAATACCATGACCACAGTCACACAGCAGGGAAGTAGTGAAATTGTGATTCTGATCCTCAAAATGCACACTTACTACTTGTAAAACATGGGGTGCAGGTTGCGGGGGGTTGCTATGGCAAATTTTCCTTTCTATCCAAATAACTACCATAAGTAGAAAGCTTTTACCTCACCCAGCCAAAACAGAACTTGACTAAAAAAAAACCTTTAGTTATCATGGAAAATTCAGAAATCTTCCAATGATCAAACTGAGGCACAACTGTATTCACGCAGGAAGACTCATATTTGGACTTTCACATGGTCTTGTTTTAAATTCATTAATAAAAAATAAATTAAAAGTGATAGGAAATGTTTCTCTCCCAAATTAGCAAGAAATGAATGGAGTGTGATTTTAACAGATTTGGATAATCACTGTTTTTAAAATTCATAATAGTTGTGGGCAGTGCCTGTGGTTCAAGGAGTAGAGCGCCGGCACCATATACCGGGGGTGGCAGGTTCAAGGCCAGCCCCGTCCAAAACCACGAAAAAAAAATACATAATAGTTGTCTAAGAGCATGCAAGAGGGAAAAAGTGTTGCTAAACTATAGCTTTCTCCTTCCCAGCAATTAGCAGCTCCATCCAATAGTGATAGCAAATTAAAACGGGACTTCTCACTGAGATGAAAGGGCAGGCAACTCTGCTCCATTGAAAATAAAATAAAATAAATCATCTTCAAAAGTTTCCAGAGCTCAGTCTAGATCCCAAATGGCTCAACAACCCTAACAGGTTAAATATTAAGAAACAAAAGCAGAGCAGCACCCGTGGTCAAAGGAGTAGGGTGCCAGCCCCATATGCCGAAGGTGGGGGGTTCAAACCCAGCCCTGGCCAAAAACTGCAAAAAAAAAAGAAAGAAAAAGAAAAAGAAACAAAGTCAGAGCAGACAGACTCAAATCAAGCTGACCCCCTATTTAGCTAGCAGAACCTCCAATCCAAATTCCAAAACAAGCAAAATTCAATTAACCGTAAGGACTTCATGAAGATACAAGTGGGTGCACAAAGGCTACAAGAATTTCTTAAAGAGCTCAATAATCCAGAAAACCCTCATCCAAGCACCAGTTTTAAAAATGTAGAAATTAAAGCTCAGGATGAAAAAATGATTGTCAATGTGATTGAACTGAAAAAGCACAACTAGGTCTAGAGCCCTGGCTTCCCTGACAGCTGAGCCCACCACTACAAAGCCATCCTGCTATCTTCGTGACCAACGACCTCTCCAAAAGACCAGATTTCTGGAAGCCCAAGAGGTTATAAACATAAGTCATTCATCACCCCAAAAAGGATATTTCCTGGAAATAGAAATGGATTCAAAAAGGATTTTGGCCTATCTATGAATGACAGAACAGCCATAAATAGCTACTAAGAGAAGCTAGTATACACCTGACCTTTAGGGTTGACGTCAAGGAAGAAGGTGGTAGCCTCCAACAGTGGTATCTTAAGCATAGTGATGGCAAACAAAGAGTAGGTCAGATGGAGCTGAACCAAAAGAGCAAAGCCCATGTTCTTATATGGCCTGGTGCAATATAAGAAGCGAATTAGAAGGCAAGCCGAGTGCCTGTCTCTACCCATTTATAGCTGTGTGACCACAGGCAAGTCACTTACTTGCTCCAAACCTCATCTTCCTCATGTGTCAATCAGGACCAATAATAGCCCATACTCCCTTACCCAAAACTCTTGGGAGCTTCATAAATCAGAATTGTTCAGATTTTATAAAGGTACCCTGGTGCCTATAGCATTAAATAGCCCCGGCAGAGTCTAGGGCAGCACTCTGTAATCAAACACATTAATATTTTTTGCAGCAAAACATATGAATATTCAAAATAAGCAGGATAAATATAGCCTCACGTCAGTTCAATTCAGGTTTTCCCACTAAATGAGTTTGCTGCAAACCTACAAAAAAGCCTTTTACTTTCCAGAGTTTTTCAGATTTCATTATCACAGATATGGGATTATAGCCCTGCACCCCCATGGGGACAGCTGTGAGGGGAAGAGAGATAAAGTCATTCAAGGTGCTTTGCAAAGAAGAAAGTGCTGCAACTGATAAAAGGCATTATTAATATTATTGCTGTGGCTATCATTATGCCACAGAACACACTTTCCTGAAATGAATTTAGTTTGACAGCAGAGGTGCCTGGAAGAATGATGAAAGGGAACCAAGAGTTCCAGGCAACCTCTAACCTCCCAAAAGTGACTTAAACCAAGGTCAACACCTGTTGGCTTTCTAGGCTGTCAACCACTGAAAACTGGCCATCTGAGAGAGATCAGGTAAAGTGCCAGGCAGACCTTTGACATCTCAGCCACATGGCTCTGCAGCCTAGAGCTGGCCCCAGGGAACCTCTGGGAAGGGCTGTATGTGTGGATCCAGGGAGCTGGCTGAGACCATGCCCTTGTTCCCAAGCATCCTTTCAAGAAGCAGGCAGTGGGCTGGGTGCGGTGGCTTAGGCCTATAATCCTAGCACTCTGGGAAGCCGAAACAAGCGGATTGCTTGAGCTCAGGAGTTAGAAACCAGCCTGAGCAAGAGCGAGACCCAATCTCTACTAAAAATAGAAATACTAGCTGAGGTGCTGCCTGTGGCTCAGTGAGTAGGGTGCCGGCCCCATATACTGAGGGCGGGTTCGAAGCCAGCCCTGGCCAAACTCCAACAAAAAAGCCTCATAAAGAATCAATTAAAAAAAGAATTAAATAAAATAAAAGTTTAAAAAAGAAAGAAAGAAAGAAATACTAGCTGAATACTAGTGGTGCATGCCTGTATTCCCAGCTACTTGGGAGGCTGAGGCAAGAAGATTGCTCAAGCCCAAGAGTTTGAGGTTGCTGTGATCTAAGACACCACAGCACTCTACCCAAAGAAGCAGAGTAAAACTCTGCCTCAAAAAAAGGAGGTTGGGGGGAGGGAGAGAGAGAGAAAGAGAGAAAGAGAGAGAGAGAGAGAGATATCTTGCTCTGTTGCCCGGGCTACAGTGTAATGGCCTGATCACAGCTCACTGTATCCTTGAACTTTTGGGTTTAAACC
>CAUYON010135881.1:0-13803 GCA_963573935.1 Arctocebus calabarensis
AGGTGAGGCCTAACAACCTGGGTACTTGATGGGGGCTGGGGCGATTCACTCAGTTCCAGCCCTGTCCCTGATTAATGTAAAGTAGATGAAAAAGCTGATAGAACAGAACAAGTTTGCAGAATTTCTGCCCTGTGGAGGAGACGCTGGGCTGCTAATAGTCCTGAGCCTCAGCCCTTTGTTTCAGTTGTCATCCCCTGAGGGCCAGGTGTGGCCAAAATTTAGCAAAGCTTTGGTCCGCTTTTCGGCCAGCTGCTTTTCGGCTTATTCTCTCACCGCTCCTGAGCCGGGAGAACAGCACAGACCAGCGGCAACCCATGCCCTGTCCACACCCCTCGAGAAAGTGTTCAAGAATCTGGACTCCGTGGGGGACAGACCTTCAGACCTCAGGGCGAGAGTGGAGGGGAGTGCCAGGAGTTCCAACTTGCAGGTAGAGAATATATACAGTTTTATAACGCTTTATGCCTGGCAGGAGAGTGCCACGGCACAGGGGAAGGAGGTCCAGTTTTTAGAAGGTCTCTCCCGTGGGGTAGAGTGGGAGGACATTTGAACTCTGCTCGCTTGTTTGTATGGAGGTATGATGTATACTGCAAGCTGTTCTCTTGGGGGATGGGACTCCCGTCCACTTGGTGATGTGCTCTGTACCTTTTATTTGCATCCTTGGGGTTGCAGGTCACTCCAGCAGGGTTGATGTGTGTTCCTCAGCCTTGTCTCTTGGCTCAGCTCCAAACCGTTGGCTTTCTCACTAAATTTCTGTCCTTTAACTCTCCTTCTGGACAGGCGCGTCTGCAGAAAGCTGGCTACATACCACCATCTTGGCTCCTCCCCCCACTTGATGTTCTTTTTATGGGGAAGCTGGTCATGTGGGATCAGGGCCCAACTATGCAATGTGATGTCATCTTGACTCACTTTATCCAATGATCCTATATTCAACTGAGGTCCCATTCTGAGCTGCTGGAGTTAGGACTTCAGTAACGGAAATGGGATGACATAATTCAACCCTGTAACAAAGTCTATATTTGTGGAGAACAATCCATAAATCAAAAGGCAAGATCCCTGGTTATAAACTGGGGACAGGATGTGACAAGGGTCAAGGTAAATAGCTTAGGAATAAGGTGAACTAACCCTTCAGAGGGACTCGGGGAGTGCTTCCTCCTCATGGTGGCTGCAGGACATGGTGAGATTTTTTAAAAGGACCCAATGCAGCCTTCCTGTAGATATGGGGTGTACCAGCTGCTCTTGAGGTGCTCCTTAGTGCAAGGTCATCTGATACACATCAGGGCCCAAGCCAGGTGTCAGGAGCTGAGGACGCAATGCTGATGGGGAAGGTCCACTGAGGAGGTTACTCACCTGTAACTGAGGAGCTTACAGTTTTAGAATTAAATGGCAACATTTTTACAGTGTTTAAAGATAGTTTCCTTATTTTTTTAACCAAATGTTTATTTGAGGCTAGATAGAAAGTTAAAACACAGTGAAACAATCAACCCAGCACTAAAATTGCAGAACAAAATGTGTGAGATGTCTGTCAGCTTTCTGCTGGATTCAGAACAAACAGGAATGGGCTAATAGGAAAGAAAGTAGTGGTGGCAGGGGCCAGAGAGGGATAGGAATGTGATCCCTGCGGGGAGGGGGGCGCGATGTCTCTCAGTACATTGTTTTATGTTTAAGGAAATGTCTCTGTTACAAGGCTTGCTGGTGCTGGGAGGCAGTGACGTTTATGTCTTGCTTGAGAGTTAGCCCATACCTCTCTGCTCAAAGCTACCCTCATTTACAATCATTCACTCATAGGCATTTATATGAAATAGGGTCTCTTATTAATGAGTTAA
The DNA here is from genome assembly GCA_963573935.1 of Arctocebus calabarensis. Lineage (NCBI taxonomy): Eukaryota > Metazoa > Chordata > Mammalia > Primates > Lorisidae > Arctocebus > Arctocebus calabarensis. The sequence goes on from CAUYON010135881.1 coordinate 1,824, forward strand.
ATTTAATACAGGGAAGTGTGTTGGGGAAAGCATGAACCTTTGAGTCAGATGCACTGTCTCCTGTCTAACATCACTCTGTGTACCCATTCAGGAGGTTGAGCCTTCTGTTTCCTGTTGGTAAGATAAGAAGAATAATAAACATTTTCCAGAAATATTATGAGGATAAGACAAGAACAGCATCAAGAACCTGCCCCAATCCTGGCACACAGCAAACACCTTAACAAAAGTTTCTTGGGCTTGCACAAATACACCTGCTCCTGTTTGGGTTTCACAGAGAGGAGTCCAGGGCAAGAGACTGGGCAGAGAGAGGAGCAAACTCAGTGATCCAGAGGCACAGGACCCTCCAGGTGAGCAGCTCATCTGGAAGAATATCAGATCCATGATCAAAGTGAGACCAAGAAACCAGGTAGGCTGTGATGGCAGGGGTATACTTCCCAAATACCTTGGAATCCAGCCATTTCTCTCAACCTTGTACCACAGTCTGAGATACAAGCACCTAGGCTCCTCCAAGGGTCTCCTGACTCATCTCCCTGCCTTATTTTCTTTAGGAAGAAAGATTCTTAGAGATGCAAACCCTGGGCTTACAGCCTTGGAATGGCTGCCAGTTGCCTTTATATAAAGTCACATTTCCTGCCATGGCCTACAGCACCTGCTGGACAGTGGTCCACTATATCTCTTCTGCAGCCACTTTGGTGCAACTGTGCTGAATAAACTCAGTTCTTCCACTGGACCATGTTCCCTTCTGTCCCCTGTGCTCTAAGCATTCTTCTCGCTCCTCCCCCTCCTTTCTGGTGTCTTTATTCCTCTTTCAGCCTCCTGATTATTTATATTAGGTATATTTCTTCCTCCAGGAAGCCTTCCTTGATGAATCATCCAACCCAAGACTGAGTTGATATCTATTCTAATCTCTAAGTTGCTTGAAGGCATCTCACACCATAGGTGGCAGACAGTGGTGGCATTTGGTGAAATTTTGCTGACCAAATAAATCTAGCCTGAGGACTGTAGGCTCCATTGACAGAATATGTTAAGATAATTTCCTGGGTTTTGTCCACCTGTGTCAGGGTTTCGTCAAATAACAGATGACTCGATAAACCAGGGTATCCCAAGAGAGTGTAATGAAGGGACTCTTTTACAAAGGGGTTGGGAAATCCCATCTCCCATCTGGCCAAGTCCAATGGCAGCCATGGCACAAGGAGTCAGTCAAGTGTTCAACAGCCAGGATGACAGCAGATGTGTGTCACCTGCAGGGCACACAGAATACCCAGCACAACTCTCCCACATCTTCACAGTAGGATTCCCGACCTTTATCCCTCAGAACTGAACATGTTGACCTGTGCATTGAACACAGATTAAATACTAATGGTGTGTAAAATACATCATCATTGATTTGAAAGGATTGATTTTTTAAAAAATTAGTTTTATTTGGACAGTGTTTTATTTGTAGTTTACTAAAAATGTTGATTTTAAGCTTTGTGATTTGTCTTGAACTTGTATACAACTCAGCCTCCCATCTGCAAGTGGATTTGCCCACTACCAAACAGGCTGAGGTCTGAGCAAGGGGCTTTCCTCTGAATTGAGAGGTGTCCCTGGCTGAGGCAGGAACAAATCAACAGGGACAGATGTGACAGGTTCCTCTCTCAGTCCTGGAAATTCAATGCAGGGCCCAGAGAGGGCTCACAGTTTGAGGGTTACTGTCTTGCCTTTTGGTGTCAATGGGGAATTGGGACTCTTCCTGCTCCAAAAGATGCATATTTCTTAATTTGCGAATCTGTAAATAGCCCCGGTCTGCTAACACCCCTCCCCTCCCTGTGCTGTGATCGTTGAAAGCCAGACAGTGGCAAAGGCTCCTTGTGTGCACTAGGGCTTGCAACACTCCCCTCCCCCCTGTATGTCTGTGTTAGGTGCTGAGTCTGTCAGCTCAGAGTGCTAACGAATTAAGTTTGCAGGGCCTGATGCCACCAGGCCTCGTCCAATCAAAAGGAAACCTAATATCTACACAGAATCAGAGGAACCATAACTGAAGGATTCTGTGTCTGCCACCTGCTTCACTCTCCACCCAAGCTCAAGGTTTGCCTTCTTAGAGAATCCAGCCATAGAATTGTGACTGCACACCTGTTCTGTTTGGGGTCTGCTTTAGAAAACTGTGGACATCTTTGCTTAGGGTTGGTTACAGGTCCCTTAGTTGGGGAGCACATGTGTGGACTGAATGTGTCCCCTCAAAATTCAAATATTGAAGCCCTAATTCCCAATGTGATGGTACTAGGAGGTGGGGCCTTTGGGAAGAAATTAGGTCAGGAGGGTGGAGCCATCATAATGTTATTAGTGCTCTTATAAGGAAAGACACAATAGAGATGATCTCTCTGCCAGATGAGGACACAGCAAGAAGGCACCATTTGCAAACCTGGAACTGAGCCCTCACCAAACACTGGGACTGCTGGTATTTCAGCCGTGGGCTTCTCAACTCCCAGAACTGTGAATGATAAATGCTTGTCATTTAAACCATCCAGACTTATCTTGTTATAGCAGCCCATCTTATTCTCTTTTGTTCTGCTATAACAAAATTCCAGAGACTGGGTAATTGATAAAGAACAGAGATTTATTTCTTACAGTTCTGGAGGCTGGGAAGTTCAAGGTAGAGGGGCTGCATCTGGTGAGTGCCTTCTTCTGTTTCATCCCATGATGGAAGGGGGAAAGTGGAAAGGCAAGAGAGCAGTTCGGAGGGTGAGAGAGAGAGAGCACACACACTTGAGTGGGAGCTGAATTTACTTTTGCAACAAACCCTCCCTGGAAAGAATGAGCCCCTTGGCTCAGCTCCTGTAGCTCAGCGGTAGGGCGCCAGCCACATACACCAGAGCTGGACGGTTCAAACCAAGCCTGGGCCTGCCAAACAACAACGACAATTACAACAAAAAAATAGCTGGGCATTGTAGCGGGCACCTGTAGTCCCAGCTTCTTGGGAGGCTGAGGCAAGAGAATCGCTTAAACGCAAGAGTTTGAAGTTGCTGTGAGCTTTGACGCCACAGTACTCTATCAATGACGATATTGTGAGACTCCATCTCAAAAACAAAAACAAAAAAAGAATGAGCCCCTTCCCCTGATAAGGACAGAGGAATCCATTTAGGAGGGCAGAGCCCGCATGATCTAATCACCTCTCAGTACTGCTGCATTGGGGATTAAGTTTCCAGTATACGAACTTCAAACCGTGACACAGCCCAAACTGACTAAGATACAAGTGCGCAGGGCATATGTGGTGGACGCTATGTGAAAACTGTTTTCTATGACTCCTTGAGCAAATCAGTTTCTCTCTCCGGTGTGTTACTCCAGGACCCTAAGAAGCTGTGGCTACCCAGAGGAATTGGCCCAGATATATGTAAATGTTGGTGTTTCCGTTCCACGTGGCCGGTGGGAGAGCAGCTTTGGGGAATACACCTGGGAGTGAAGACAGGGAAGAAAGTACACTTTGTCTTAGGGACTCTAGCTTCTCTGCCTGCAATGACGGGCCGGCTGAGATCAGCTGAGGCCGATGCTGGAGAGTGGGCAGGCCGGCGTTTGTCATGGGGACCCATGGCAGTGTAGGGAGAGGAAGGTGCCCCACAGGACCTGGGGCCTCAGATGCACTGACTCTACTGTGTCAGTGCTTCTTGTCGGGGCTGGAAGTCTGACAGGCAGGACATCGTATAGGGTGGACAGGGTAGGAGGCAGGGTGTGAGGCAAATAGCTTTGGAGGCAAGAGAACTAGACACCAATCCCAGGGCTGTGACAAGGCAGGTCACTCAGCTTCTCTCAACCCCTATGTCACCTGCAAAACAGGGAATCATGGTGCCTTCCTCCTAAGTTTTGGTGACAACCCAGAGATACATACACAGGGCCTCAGGCACAGTAGGTTCTCAGTAAATGGTCACGATTGCTGTTGTTTATTTATTAATTTCTTTTTGGAGACAGAGTCTCACTTTGTCACCCTCAGTAGAGTGCTGTGGTGTCAGTGCACAGCAACCTCAAACTTTTGGGCTTAAGTGATTCTCCTGCCTCAGCCTCCCGAGTATCTGGGACTACAGGAGCCCACAATAACACCCAGCTATTTTTAGAGAAGAGGTCTCTCCCTGGCTCGGGCTGGTCTCGAACATGTGAGCTCAAGTAATCCACCCACCTCAGCCTCCCAAGTGCTGGGATCCTGTGTCATTTAATTAGGAAGTGTCTCCATGTTTAGGTGGCTGAGGGGATCAATAGGGCAAAGCCCAGGTCTCTCCCTGGAAGGCTCCTTGGGCAGGCAGAGGACCCCAGGGTGACCAGATGAAGGCCATGTCTTCAGAGTACAGACAGGATTTGAGCTGTGGAAGCTTTGAGATAAGAAAAAAGAAAAATTAATTAACTTGTCAGATCCTTCCTCTTGCCACAAAGGCAATTGATTCTTGCAGAGCTAATCTGATTTCCCAGGAGTGGCCTCTTGTTCCTCCTTCTCTTCACCTCCAGGGCACACTCTGGCGAGCTGGGGGTCACAGTAGAGGCTGAGGACTGTCCTGCACAGTCCAGCTCTCTCAGTAATCTATGTGTGGGGGGCTGAAACTTAATATGTGCAAGGTAACAACGAGGGGCTGTACCTTTGGCAGCTAGAGGGATGCCGAATGCTAACATTGTAAATCGTTTTATTTTTATAAAAACATTTAATAAGATGTAATCACCTTTTCAAAAATATAAATAAAATTTTCAGCTTTACTTAAATAATCTTTGCTTTTGTTTAACCATGAATTATAACCTATTTGCTTTTAAATTTTCATAGATGGTTTTTATATTTGAGGCCATAAACAACTGCTTGAAAACACAAACTAATTTTAATTTATAGCTCTGTAAGTGAAAATATATTCAGGTTTTGTACCCTTTGAATCTCTTTATATATGTGTATATATATGGACATATATATGATATATATGTTTTGTGTATATATATTTATATACGTACATGCATATATGTACATATATATGTTTTTCAGTCCTTTGAACTAGTCAGCTTGAGTGCACTTGAGACTGTGATAGGTATAAGATGCATACAAACAGAGCTCAAGAAAGTGAAAAAGATGAAAAAATGCAAATAGAAAATCTTTTTTTTTTGAGACAGAGTCTCACTTCTGCCCTGGGTAGAGTGCCATTACGTCACAGCTCACAGCAACCTCAAATTCCTGGACTTAAGCGATTCTCTTGCCTCAGCCTCCCAAGTAGCTGGGACTACAGGTGCCTGCCACAATGCCTGGCTATTTTAGAGATGGGGGTCTTGCTCTGGCTCAGGCTGGTCTCAAACCTGTGAGTTCAGGCAATCTACCCTCCTTGGCCTCCCAAGTGCTAGGATTACAGCTGTGAGCCACTGCACCCAGCACAAATAGAAAATCTTTAAGGGGTCAGCCTTCTTTTTTTTTTTTTTTTTTAGACAGAGTCTCAAGCTGTCACCCTGGGTAGAGTGCGGTGGCATCACAGCTCACAGCAACCTCCAATTCCTGGGCTTAAGCAAGTCTCCTGCCTCTGCCTCCCAAGTAGCTGGGACTACAGTCACCAGCCACAACGCCCGGCCATTTTTTTTGGTTGTAGCCATCATTGTTGTTTGGCGGGCCCAGGCTGGATTCGAACCCGCCAGCTCAGGTGTACGTGGCTGGCGCCTTAGCCCATTGAGCCACAGGTACCGAGCCGGGGTCAGCCTTCTTAAATTTTTAAAAACTTGAAATGAAATGTAGTGCACCTGTGTTGAGAGGGTGAGCATGGGCCATTGAAAATTTATAGACAGGATGTAACTAATCACTTAGTGAAGCTACTAATAAGCAAAACTAGTATTTAAAAAATATGAACAGTTTGAATAGATCAGATAAGCTAGCTCACACTTCGAATTCTTCCCTTCGTGAAGGTTTACTTACAAATCAGAACAATGAGAATGCTTCTCTTCGTTTCTGCTCTTGTTAGGGCCCCAGAAATGTTCAGGTTGGTTCCAGTCCTCCTGGATTCCAGTCAGCAAACCTGCACTGCTGGTTTGGTCCAGGGCCACCACTCCCTGGATGGAAAATATCAATTGAAGATACTTGTAGGCAGAGTCTGTTAGCTGACAGCACAATCCGGTGAGATAGGGAATCACATATAATTTCAAAGTCCCTCACACAGCGTTTTCAAGAAAATAAACTTCAATAAACTTTTAAAATCTAATTGAAAATTGTAAATAAGTTTGCAGTCCCCTTGGCAGGAGGGTTCGCCTCCTCCTTAAACAAAGACACTGTGTGCATTGCTGCCATAGTGGCAGGTGCTGAAAGGGACTGGAAGGGAAGACAGGGTGTTTAGTCTGTTGGAGAAGACAGACATGCCTGGAGAGAGCACACAGGACAGCCAACAGCCAAGCCCACACCCTGCTTATCACAGAAAGAGGAGAACCGCCTGGAGAAGGGGCAGAGGATGCTCTGGGTTCTCCTGTCCCAGCTACCTGCAGCCTTCATGGGCGTTCCTCCCTGCCTGCCTTTCTCCATCTCTATTCCCTGAGGGACCAAACCTTGCACTCTCATGGATGAACCTCGAGAGTCTCCACGGGAAGAGGCAATATTCAAATGAATGGAAATTCAGAGGAGGGAGATTGCATTACTGAAGCTTAGCTAAAAAAAAAAAAAAAAAAAAGTTGATGAATATCCTTATCCCCAGAGAAATGAGCTTGTGTTGGAGCATCTGGGATGTAAGTGTGGTTTTCTGAGATGTTAGTTGGTGTTGTGAAAAATCCCACCAAACAGGCTGAGAAGCTACAGTTGCAGATGCGTGGAAGTCTCACAGATTCCTACAAAAATAGAACATTTAAAATTAACTTGGTATAAAAACGATCAGGGCTCTGGAGCTGATTCACTATCTATGGACCTCCTGACTCAATTTAGTTCTGCTTCAGGAAGTCAATCATGCATCGGGTTCCAGACCCACTTCTAGCCCCACCCAGGTAGCTGTGTTTCTGGCCTCCTTAGAGTTCACATAGGTCCTGCCACCTTCATCCTTCAACCTGCAGGGGCTTTGACCTCTGATCTTGTGTGTCATCCGCACCTGTCCAGGCAAAACTTTTAGGTTCCTCCTGTAGAGTATCTTGCACCTTCCTACAGAAGCCCAGATCTTGATAAGTAAAAAATGAGCCAGTAATTATTTTTAATAAGTTGGGAGAAAGTATAAACACAAGCAGAGAGTCTCAGTTAAGAAGGCTGATGGTTCTCCAGTAATCATGATGTTTCATGTTTATAAAGTAATATCATGGGAACAAATTCATTCTGAGACACATGACATGCAGGAAATGTAACATTCCTTCATTCCTCTCAGTCTGTTCAAGCCTGCCTCCTTTGAAGGGAGGGGTTGCACTGCATTTGTGCCACATAGGAGGGGGTGCTAGGATCAGTGCTGAGCCTGTCTCTCCCTGTGGCCAGTAGCCTCTGTCATCAGGATCCCCCAACCAAGTGTGTGCAGGCCTCAGCTGCAATTCATCCTCCCAGACTCAGGGAATCCTACGGCCCTGTTGGCAGGGCACCTCCCAGCCAAGCTTCATAGACTTCCCCTTCTGGGGCAACCCAGCCATAGGCATTATAAAGCCGAACTTTCAAAAAAACTTGAAGACCAATGTTCACATGTAAAAAAATGAAGTTGGACCCCTATCTCACATCCTAAACACAAATTAACTCAAAATAAACCAGTGACTAAATATAAAAGCTAAGCTCAGCGCCCGTAGCTCAGGAGTTAAAGTGCTGGCCACATACACCGAGGCTGGTGGGTTCGAACCTGGCCAGGGCCTGCTAAACAACAATGACAACGATAACAAAAAAATAGCTGGGCGCTGTGGTGGGCGCCTGTAGTCCCAGCTACCTGAGAAGCTGAGGCAAGAGAATCGCTTAAGTTCAAGAGTTTGAGGTTGCTGTGAGCTGTGCCCCCACAGCACTCTACTGAGAGAGACATAGTGAGAATCTGTCTCAAACCAAACAGCCCTGGGAAGTAGGCTCCAACATCTCCTTTTGCAAATGAATCAGTGAATGAAGCAATCAGGTCCAGAGAAGCCAGTGTGGGGGGTGCAAACCAGCCTGCAAACAACCACAAGGGAAGGCAATTCTGTTATTTTTCTTCCACCTTTTCATTTTGTAACATTTCCTCCGATGTTTATTATGGTGGCGGAGATACAAGGACAGTCTTGACAGTAATAAAATAGAGTCACAATTTTAAAGCCAAGGCTTTGTAGACTGGGAAATGAGGAAGCTAAGTTAAAGGCCAGAAACAAGGGGAAGCTGGATTTTGTCCCCAGCCTGTGGTCCGGGACAGGGCAGATGTGTGAGGCTGAGATGGCTGTCATCAACAAGGTCACAGTCATAATCTTACTACCACTGCCAAGAAGAAGATGATACTGAGGGCAGCCAGAGGACTGCTTGGGTCTGGGATTGCCATCAGAACTGGGCCGTGTAATCAAGAGAGCCTGGATGAGGCTCCCTGAAAGACTCAATGCCCAGGATAGCATCCATACAGGCAGCAGGAAGGAAGCTGGGAAACAGAGAACGGGAAGCGGCCCACACTGCTTCTTCCATAGCCATTCCTGACCTGGGCTTTTTCTTTTCCAAGGCTGAGCCATCACTTGGGTGAGAAGCGGGAGACTTTCCATAGCCTAAATGTCGCCAGGGCTAGAATGTGCCTTCAGTGTTTGGCCCCAGTGCTAGAGAATGGTGGCGGGCCAGGAATGGTGGCAGCAGACAGCCTCAATGACAGCCATGTCACTTCTGTCCATCCGTGTTGCTCTTCTGATTTGCCTGGGGAACCTGGAATACTCCCGGAGGGTCTTCTGAGCTCAGTGTGAGAAGCACAGTAGAGACCAACAAGTGCTTTGCTGGTGGAGAGTCGGCACACTACCTTGCTATCCCTAAGGTTACGGGGGAGAGGGCAGCGGCCCCACAAGGCCAGGGCCTTTAGCTCAGGCCACACCTGAAGTCAATCCAATTTGGATTTAAAAATTTTCCCCACTTGGGAAATGAATGTCCTCTCCCTGAGCCTCAGTGTGACCTCATATAAGAAGATGGCAAAAACCACATTCACCAAAATTCTTCTTAGGGAGAAAGCACTGAATTTGCAAGAAATATATCATGGTCAAGTATGAAACCTCAAAATACCTGCCCAATGACATTACTTGTAAGGAGAGGGGGCTGTCACCTGGAAGGCTGGCAGCTTTTTTGCAAGAAGAGAGTCCAGAAATGTCAAAATGCAAGACGTCATCTCAGAGGATGAGGGTGTGGCAGAGTGAGATCTTGCCATCCTCCCGGCTCCCCGCCATAACCAGCAGGGGCCCTGGAGGCTGGATGAGCTTTGAGGGCACTTGATGAGATGTTCTCAGACATTTGAGGCAGCCCCTCTGCCTCTCTAAATCTTCAGTGAACTTTCTCCACTCTCTGTGCTGTGTGGATGGAATGTGGTGGGAACTCAAAGAGACACTGAGCTTTGAGCTCAGGTTGGCGGGCAGGGGAAATCAAATTTTGTGCCTGTGGAGACAAAAGATGATGAGAAAGGTAAAAAGTGGCTGCGTAGACACGATCCTGTACGGAGTGAATGTGCAATAAACCCTGTCCGTGAGCATCCCTGCCGTAAGAAAATGAAGTTTCTGCAGCCCATTTCCTGACCTCCCCTGCCTGTGCTGCTGCTTTCCTGGACAACTTCTGCCCCATCATTCCCAAAGGAGGTGAACTGTGCTCACTGGGCTACCAACCAAGGGCCCCTGTGGTGTCCCCACACTCTGCTGAGGGGAGGCGATAGCAGCCTGGAACAGGCAGGAAGCCCCCCCAGAGGCAGTGCCACCTGCTGCCCTCTGAAGAAGTGGGAACCCTGCTCAGGCCATGCTGCTTGCCAGTGCTGCCTCCTCCAGGCAGGCCACCGTGAGCTCTGGGTGCTTATGTGCTTCCTCTGATCTTGTTGTTCCTTGATAAGGCGCCCTGGCTGGTCTGCTGCACCTCACAGGTGGCACTCTTTAATTTGATCTTTGGTAATTTTTATGCTTTGAACATTTTCATTATTATGCTGTATGCTGCTTATAGGTTCCTGGGGATGGGGACTTCCCATCCATCTCTCACAGGCCCAGATCTGTGCTTCTCTTCTGACACACTGCAGACTTTAGTATGTGCAAAAAACTCCCTTCCCAAACAGTTTCCAATGAGGGTTTCAGGTGATTCCTGCTTGGCCCACAAGGATGTATGGTGACCTTGAGTTATTTGCACCTCTGTGAACAGGGCTGGGCACAACAGGGCAGGGGAGCCTGTGGTTAGAGGCCCCCTCTGCCTCTCACTCTGTTCTTTAATGCTTTGTGACTAGGGTGACCACATAGCTGATGACCTATGCCAGGGCATGTTGAGAGTGAAATGGACACTCTTAAAAGTTAGCCAGGACAATAGACACACCTAGTCACCAGGACTGGGTCAGATGTCCAGCCTCTGGTCTCCTCCATTCTCTTTTGTCAAGCAGGGCTCCCCCTGCAGCCCCAGCATCTCAGGTTGTCCTGGAGCTACACAGACCTCCAAACCCCATGAATGCTGTTCACCGAAATCCATGGGCTACCAGGGCCAGAAGGATCTTTACAATTTTCTAATTACCTCTATAGATCAGGAAACAGAGGCTGAACTTACCCAAAATTACTTCCCAAAACTCAGGACAGATTTTGTTCAATGCTAAATTAAAATGCCTTTGCACCAATGAATGATTCCTCTTTAGCTTACATCTCAGTTTCAGAAAAGTCAGTCTCCACCCATTTGTTCTTTCATTCATCAGGCTGAAAACCATGAAATATAGGGGTGCCTGTGCCAGCTCTGGGCAAGCTGCTGTCCTGGGGTTACAGTGTCATGGAGGAGGCAAGGGGAATGTGGAGACAGGCAAGGCATGAGGAAGGCCCTGCTGGAGCTCAGCCCGAACCTGGGTAGGAACCAGGGAAGGGTGGCTCACAGAGGCAGGCAGGGAAGCAGGTCGAGAGCTCTTCTAGAGACTCTGATGTTTCTGCTGAATCTTCAAACATGGGAAGCTTTTCATTTATTTTTTATTTTTTTTAGTCAGAGTCTCACTCTGTCTCCCTGGGTAGAGTGCTGTGGCATTACCATAGCTTGTAGCAAGCTCAAACTCCTGGGCTCAAGCTTTCCTTTTGCCTCAGCCGTCACAGCAACTGGGACTATAGACGCCCACCACTATGGATGGCTAGTTTTTCTATTTTTAGTAGAGACTTGGTCTTGCTCTTGCTAAGGTTGATCTCAGAATTGTTTATGTAAAGTGTAGGTTTCTTTTAGACTTAGGAAACATAAAGGTAAGAGATAAAATAGTTTAAATTCATAGTACTATTATTTTTATATGTGTTTAGAAATATTTGTGCATATTTGTATTTGGTATTTTAACCAATTATAATCTTTAACCTAATTTGACACCTTGGAATGCCTAACACGTTATACTTGTGATATCAAAGCATCTGAAGAATAACTGTAATTGATTTAGATGATTTTAAGCGAAAAATATGAGAACTTTATTAAATCTGTAAACATTTTTGTAATGTTCAAGAGAACTTAAGACTCATCATATTTTATAATGAATTAGTTAACTCCTTGTGATTCTTTTGTTTGAGTAACTGAGATATTTTAAAAAGATTGAGCACATTAAATTAATACAGTTTAATAATTCAAGGGAATTTAATTAACCGAATTGTAAACATTTCCTTAAAAGGGAGAGCTAGTTTTATAACTCGAATTTCAAATCTTAAAGGAAAGCTAGGTTTTCAAATTTGAAATAAATTAATAAATTACTATATATTGTCTTCCTTGGCTACAAAACCTGTCTTTAAGAATGGCCCAGGCCTAGCCGGGCGCTGTGGCAGGCGCCTGTAGTCCCAGCTACTAGGGAGGCTGAGGCAAGAGAATCGCTTAAGCCCAAGAGCTGGAGGTTGCTGTGAGCAGTGTGACGCCACGGCACTCTACCCAGGGCGATAAAGTGAGACT
>CAUYON010135883.1:0-12120 GCA_963573935.1 Arctocebus calabarensis
GCTGTTGCCCTGTGTAGAGTGTCGTGGCATTATAGCTCATAGCAACCTCCAATTCCTGGGCTCAAGCGAGTCTCCTGCCTCTGCCTCCCAAGTAGCTGGGACCACAGGCGCCCGCCACAACGCCTGGCTATTTTTGTTTGGTTGCAGCCGTCATTGTTGGTTGGCAGGCCCAGGCTGGATTCGAACCCACCAGCTCAGGTTTCCATGGCTGGCGCCTTAGCCTGCTGAGCCACAGGCGCCAAGCCCAGGGAGTATTATTCTGACATGACAATGGTGGAGCCGGGAGATGTGCCCAGGCCAAACACTGGGGCTGGACACAGGGTCAGTGCTGAAAAGAGTGCTGAATTTTTCCCACACATGCTTAAAAATGCAGAGAGTAATGCTGAACTTAAGGGTTAAGATCTAGAATCTCTGGCTACCAAGCATATCCAGGTGAACACAGCACCCAAGATGTGTTGCCGAACTTACCAGAGCTCACAGTCGCATTAACCTCTACATGAGCTCCCCCTGCCATTTCCAAATGATCCTTACTGAGAAGGAGCAAATTGTTCCCAAACCAGAAGAGGAGGTAACACAGAAGAAAAAGATATTCCAGAAAAACCAAAGAAACTAAAACTTACGGCATGGGAATAGATGTAACATAAAATAAAAGCAAATAAGAGTAAAAACAACAACAAAAAAATTCCTAGGGAAGGGACTCTTCTTGACCCAGCATGGATCTAGAGCTCATTGAAAACCAGTCATCTACAGTGATGGGAGTGACAGCGTGTTCTCACATGTTACCAAGTGGCTGCTGCACAAAGGGGGTGCAGTTGTTATGGGGAGATTTATGTGAGTGGTGCAGACTCTCAGAACATATCTGCTATTGTTGGCAGATGAAGAGGGTCCAGCCGCCTGTCACTGCCAACCAATATGCAGAGATGAGGATCGGTTCATCAAATTTTGTCAGAAGGGTGGGATTCTGGAAAGCAATGAGCGTAGCCTGTCCAAGACTGTTCTGTTCTTCCATTCCCCAAGTTATAGTTTTATACATAAAAGTTCAAAGCAAAGACCACACCAACCTCTATTCTAAAGAATAATCAGCATACCTCAGTGACCTATCACTACATTCCAATTCAAAAGTTAATCTCCTAAACCAATCCACCTAAACTACTCAAAGTAGGCATCTTTAGGGTGGGAGCTACATTTACAAAATGGTAAGAATGGGAGATGGGGGTGAAGGTCAGGCAGGACCTGAGCTGACCAGACCAGCTGTCCTGTCTGCCCTAGTCTGCCTGACTCCGTCTTATTCTCACTGCATAAGCTTTCACTCTGGGTGACCATGGAGTAAATAAAATCTTCCCACTCTCCACCCAACCCTGCATGTACCAAGGGTGGTCTGAGAACCTGGCACAGAAAATGGCACTGCAAGCAAGCCATGAAAAATTCATTAAGTGCCTGCCTCTCTGAAAGGGAGGCAATGCCAAGCTTCATTCACGCTCATCATTAATTCAGTCCCAGGCTGGACTCTTTGGCTCAGAGCTTTCAGTTTAAAACAAATGAGCTTGGATGTACAGTCAGCCCATAGTTGTCTGCAGGTGATGTATGCTGACGCCGGCTTCTCTCTGGCAAACCCTCCTTTCAAAGTTATTACCAGTTAACAGATTCTACACAGCCCTAACTACCCCTTGGAGAACATTTGGGGCTCCGGATTTGCAGTTAGCACCTTTCTCTGCTTAATTACAGCATTATGGATATCTCTGCACCCTCTGTTTATTTTGCCCATTGAGAAGCTCGCTGAAAGCCAAGCACCACCTGCCTGGCTCCAGGGAAGGTTAGAGATGCAGCCCTTTCATCCTGCAGAGATAAGCTGTCCACCCTGGGGGAGCAGTGGCTGAGAGGAGCTGGGGGAGCACCAGGTGGGAATCTTGGCTCTGGGTCCCCTGCCTTTCCACAGTCAAGTCTTTACCAAGCACTTTCTTTTGTGGTTCGCATAAAAATAGAAGCTCACATTACTGAGTTCATATTATGTGTCTGTCACTTTGCTTGGTGACCAGCCTCTAAGAGACCTCCCTGTGATCCTTGACTTCTCGTACCCCAGGACACGAGCTGACCTGTGTGACTAATAGAATACTGTAGAAAGGACAGTGTGTGGCTTGTAAGGTTAGGCCATAAAAAACATTGATGCATCTGCCTTGGCCTCTTGGATAACTCGCCCTGGGGGAAGCCAGCCGCCATGTTGTGAGGGCATTTAAGCAGACTTCTGGAAAGGCCTATGTGTAGAGTCCAGCACCAGCTTGCCAGCCATATTTGTCGGCTGCCTTGGAAGTGGATGTTCCAGACCTGGCCAAGCCTTCGAATGATTCCAGCTCCTAATTTTTGAGTCCTCCAGCTATGGCCCCAGATGTTATAAAGCATAGCTAAGTCGTCTCAACTATGCTCCATCTGTATTATCCACTCAAACTTTGAGATTTATTAAACGATTTTTATTGTTTTGAGTCATCAGTTTTTGGGATAGTTTCTTACCCAGTATAGTTGACCCTAGAACAACATGGGTTTGAACTTCATAGGTCTGCTTATATGCAGAATTTTTTTTTCAATAAAAGCTACACCAAATGTGCCTGCCTCTGCCACCTCCCTTCCGCCTCTTCTCTTCTGCCTCTGCCACTCCTGAGATGTTACCAGCCCTTCCTCTTCCTTCTCAGCTTACTCAGTGTGAAGATGATGAGGATGAAGAACTTTACAATTCATTTCCACTTAATAAATAGTATACATCTTTTCTCTTCCTTATGATTTTCTTAATAGCATTTTCTTTTCTCTAGTTTACTTAATTATACCAATACAATATTTAATACACGTAACTTAAGAAATATGTGTCGATTGGCTATGTTATTGGTAACGCTTCTCGACATTGGTAACACTTCTAGACTATTAGTAGTTAAGTTTTGGGGGGGTTAAAGTATATACAATTTTTTGACTGCACAGTGGGTTGGCACTCCTAACCCCTATGTTTTTCAAGGGGTCAATTGTGATAGATCACTAACCCGTTCTATTTGTGCTAGACAGCATTGATTCATTTAATCACCACCACAGCCCATCAGATAGATGCTATTAGCCATTTTCCTTTCACAGGTGAGAAAATTGAGGCACAGAGAGGTTTCTTGCTTACCTGCTCTGCAGAGCTAAATACCAGATTTGCTGGTGACCCTTAGTCCTTACCCTTGCAGTCCCTGCCACGTCTTACCATCCTACTGCAAGTACTTGCAAGTCTCCCCCTGAAAGCTTTCTCTCCACCCCCACAGTGGGGACAGGCCAGAACTGCCACAGGGTTCGTGCTTCCAGGAGCAGCCCTCAGCTGATGAGTTAGAGCTGGTGTGCCATGGCATAGTGTTGTACAGGGAGAGGATCTTAGGTGTGCCATGAACGTTTTTAAAGATCATTAATTAAATTATTTTCAAAAGAAGTTCAAAGCACAATTGGTATATTCTTTTTTACTCTTTTGTTTGATCCCTGTAATCCAAGTGTGCTGCGGAAGTTTAACTAGAGATAGGTTCAAATGTGCTGTGAGATAAAAAAAGATGAAAATCCCTGAGTTAGAGGATAAGCGCCCCAGCTTGCTTGCCTTCTGGGTAGGATCACTCTGAGTCATGTTTATGTGTTGTTCCAAGTTCCCCAGTAGGACAGAAATCTCAGTTGCCTATAGAGGAAACTGATCAACAACCCTCCATGGATCAACCACCTTCCCTTCCCTGTTAGACACTCCACTCCCCAACAGTGAGTCTTGGGATCCCCCAACCAAATTAACTACTTGCATTCAAACTCTTGCCTCAGGGCCAGCTTCTAGAGGGACCCAACCTAAAACATGTAAGAAAAGACAGTGCTGGCATTCGACCCAGGTGCTAACTCCCAAGCCAGCTCTCTGAACTGCCACCCCTTAGGCCCCACACAAGTCAAACTCCTGAGCACCTGAGTGGCAGAGATTCTTTTCAAATGCAAATGCATCCAGTGCCTAATCAGATGTTGGAATTACCTGCCACTTGGGATGAGCCACAATTCTGATCTCTCCATTCATGTAAATCATTGAGAATTCACTAAGTAGATAGGAGGCTGGGGGGATATTGTTCAATGTTGGTTTGTGTTTTCCTCCCTAGTATCAGACAGCTGGGCTTGGACTTGAACTCTGGCTTCATATTTTCAGGGCCAAAGAGATGGAGTTAGCACAGAGAGCAGAGCCGGCTCCTCTGGGTTTCAGCCAGGGGTCCCTCCTGTTGAAGGGCTGTGAGCAGGAGCAGGCCAAAGCCCCGGAGAATAGCAGGGGCAGTCACCACATCAGTCATCCGGAGCAGAACTACCCAGGCTCATTTTTCTCCTTCTCCTTTGCTCTCTTGAAAGCATCAGTGCCTCCAGCAGTCTCAGAGGGGTTGACCAAGAAGCCAGAGGCTCCAGAAAAATCCACCTGGCTCTGGAGAAAGCCCCAAGCTTTCCATCTCTGTCTCCTCCAGGCCCTGAGGCCTCAAATGCCCTGTCTCCTGCCCACCACTCCCTTTGGCTGAACTCAGGCTTCACCTTCCTCACCCAGGGACACTCACATCTCACAAACACCACCACTGTCTGTCTGCATCTTGCCTTGCCAGTGAGGCACGGAGGAAGCCTTGCAGTCCAACACCTGTCTCCTAATGCCACTTCCAGAATAGAAGTGAGTAGAAAGGAAAGTGACAGCAGAAGAACTATTTATCTAATGGAATCCTCGTCTACGTTAGCGTATCCAATACCCTGGTCCACAGGCCCCTTGTGCATGGAAGGGCCGTAACAGATGTTCATAGCCAAATAAGTTTAAGAAATACTGCATGTGAAACCTCTTCTTGAACACTAAAAATGCACATTAGCGTATTAAAGGCTCAGACAGGTGCTACAGCCAAACAACCAATTTTATTTATTTATTTAAGGCAGAGTCACAGTAGCCCAGGCTAGAGTGTCGTGGTGTCAGTCTGGCTCATAGCAATCTCACACTCCTGGGTTGAAGCAATCCTCCTGCCTCGTCTCCCCAGCAGCTGGGACAATAGGCACCTACCGCCATGCCCTGCTAATTTTTCTATTCTTAGTAGAGACTGGGTTTCACTCTTGTTCCTGCTTGTCTCAAACCTCTGACCTCAAGCAATCCTCCTGCCTCAGCCTCTCAGAATGCAAGGATTACAGGTGTGAACTACCACACCCAGCCCAAACAACCAATTTTAATGCAGTCTCTTCCAAAAATATCTGACTCTAAACATCACTCCCACTATTTACAATAGAACACTAATTAACATCTAGTAGAGGACTTATGCTCTCGGAAAAAAAAGTTGGGCAATCATCGTCCTACATTTTATAACTATTGCCTACAAGAGGAGTTTTCTTTTCTTTTCTTTTTTGAGACAGAGTCTCACTATGTCATCCTCAGTAGAGTGCCGTGGTGTCACAACTCACAGCAACCTCAAACTCTTGGGCTTAAGCCATTCTCTTGCTTCAGCCTCCCAAGTAGCTGGGACTGCAGGCGCCCGCCACAACACTCGGCTATTTGGGGTTGCAGTTCTCATTGTTGTTTAGCTGGCCTGGGCTGGATTCGAACCCACCAGCTCCAGTGTATGTGACTGGCCCCCTAGCTGCTGAACTACCGGCTCAAGGATTTTTCTTATACCCATCTAGGCTGGGCATCCTATGTGCCCGTGAAATAATCATATAGACAAGGCCACTGTGCCCCCAGAACCTGCCCACCTTTTCAGCCTGCTGGGAAGGTTAAATGAGCCTATGGGTATTTGGAGAAGTACGAAGCATCTGAAATGTCTATTATTATCATTCATAAACTCTCCATTGTAGTTCATTTCTAAGAACTGCTAATAAGGAACCTTCTAACCACTGTGGCCATCAGGAAGTAGGCTCCAAGATGTAGGACAGGATGTACCGATGTGCTTTAGACACGCTCTTGAAGTCAGAGCCCAGGAGAAAGAGGAAGAGAAACCACAGAAGGAGGAGCTGGGCTTCAATGCATCCTGATGATGGTGAACCCCCAGGAGCACTCTGGAGCCGGCTGGTCACTCAAAGCTGTCCCTGGTTTGGAAGGACCTTTACAGCCCCACCGGGACCAGCCGTTGGATATGACCACCTCAGAAAGGAGATGTGGCCTTGGCGAAGCAGCTTTACTCATCAGAGGCATCCCTGTACTGAGCAATCCTCAGCTGGGGAATAAACCTGGGTGGTGCCACACAATGGACCACTAACGTTTTAGGGAGATGAGTGGTCCATCTTCCACCCCTTTTAGAATATCAAGTGGCAATGCAATCATTGACCCTTTATTGATTTAGGGAGTTGATTCATGCCTCGCTTTTTGGAACTGATCTCTGTTACCAAACAGGCAAATGTGCAGAGATACACCAAAGCAAAGTCTCCCCTCAACACATGGCCAGGCTGTCAGTGCCAACACAGCCATTGTCCCCGCTTGACCTCCTAAGGGTCTTCTGGTGTTTTTCTTTACCTAAATACATAGATGTCACCTTCTAAAATGGACTTCTGTCCCCTGCTTCTTTGTGGGTAGTCATGCTGAGTATTCTGATTTCCTACCCTGCTCCGGGCCTCAGAAGGGCTGACCTCCACCGGCTCCATCAGTGAGGTCCTGTGTCCTTCAGTGTCTTTTTGGGTTCAGCCAATGGGAGGCACCAATAGGATAGTGATGGGGGGAACAAAGAGAGATTGAGGTGTTTCCTCCTCTGACACCCTGGGTCCCCAGTCAAGGGCAATGCCCACCCTCCTTTAACCAATGCCATTGTTGGTGCTGCAGCTTGTGAGTTTCAGGAACTGCTTCTGTCTTTTGCCCCTTCAGGCCTGGGTGTGGGCAAGGGGAAGCATTAGCTCCCTTTGGCATTAGCTATGGTGTGCTTCTCTGTTCCTTCTTGGTTTCTCTTAAGCCTACATTAGTAAACGGAATCTTCATGGAAGTCTCCTTAATCACTCCTTTGGAGTTTTCTTCTGCCAGGACCTTGACTCCTCAAATACAGTAGAACCTCCACAGGTGATCACTTGCCTACACTGACCACCTCCTTAAGTTGGCCTAATTTTCATAGACTGTGTCAGGATTCACTGCAGGGCCCCGACCTGGGTTGGGAGTTGACAGGAAAGATGACACTGGGGGAAATACTGAGACTCTACAGCAACTTAACACCTAAAGTCTGGAAATCCTGGAGAGGCATTCATTGTCTCATGCACCAGGTGGCAGACTGAGGCACTGCAGCACTGATCCAATCTCTTAGAGGTCTTTTATTATGCTCAAAAAATAGGACTAGAGGGAAAGCTCAGTTCCCAGGAAGGTGGGGTAATCTGGAACACAGGATAAAGGAATGTCTGGAATAGTCTGAAAACTGTATATTTAGAAAAGGGGAAGGAGAAAGCAGGTTTTGTCCCTACAGGCAGATATCTTAAATTCTCTAACCTAAACAGCTTATCAGGAGTCCAAAGGTCTTAACCTGCCTGTTCTGCTCATCCTCTGCTCAGGGATGGTCATGTTCCCTTGACTAGGCTGCCTCCAGGCTCCTCTCTTCTTTCCTTGGTGTTCTTGGAGGAGCTACAGGGATGGCCCACGTGCATGCTTTATTCTGAGCTGGAGGGCCCAGAGAGAGATCAGCCTATCTTCCTCCTACACACTGAACATGTACAGCATGTACACATCAGTACAGCCAGCCTAGTTCCTTAGGCTGACCACCTCTATATGCTGACCAGTTAGTTATATCCCTGTAGATGGTCACTCATAGAGGTCCTACTGTAATCTCACTAGTTTGTTTGTTTGTTTGTTTGTTTTTGGCCAGGGCTGGGTTTGAACCCGCCACCTCTGGCATATGGGGTTGGCGCCCTACTCTTTTGAGCCACACGCACCTCCCAACCTCACTAATTTTTTCTCATACATCCCTGCTTTACTATCCAGATATGGAGTAGCTTTGCTAGGATCTCCAAAGATTGGTGAAACTCCAGGAAGCAAAGAGAATCTGTGTCTCCTGGTTCTTGGAGCTCTACACTGAGGCTCCTGAAGCTCTGTACCCCAGACTTTTCTTTGCTTTCTGCTTCACCTTTGATCCTTCAGGACAGTGCTTCCAAACCATTTTAAAAAGCACCGTACCCACAAGGAATCGCGTGAAGGCCTGCTCTATGTGGGGTTCCTCCTAGTCTTTCCACTCAGGAAATGTTTGTGGAAAGAATGAATGATGTCCCTGAGCCTCGTTTTCAAAGTGAAGAGAATAACCCTCATAAAGAACTTCTATAAGTATCATGGTTGCCATAATTTTACAAGGGGGGAAATTAAAGATCAGAAAGAATGAGGAACTTGCGCAAGGTCACACAGCTAGAAAAGAGCAAAATCAGAACTTGAACGCAGGGCTTCTGACTATGAGTCTGGAGCTCTTGATACTGTACCACAGACTGCTGCCCTTCCAGAGTCATTTAAAAAACCAATGAATTATCAAAAACGAAAAAGAAACCAATGTACCCTTGAATGTCAGGAACTGAGATTTCTAAGGTCAGCTAGAGAGATGATGGATGGATGGATGGATGGATGGATGGATGGATGGATGGATGGATGGATGGACAGATGGATAGACAGATAGATAGATAGATAGATAGACAGATAGACACCTTTTTTCTTTTTAGTTATCCATGAAAAACCCTCAGCACAAGTCTGCTCTCATGTTCCTGGGGAATCTGGGGCAGAAACATCCCCCTTCTCATTCCCACCATGGCTTGTAAGGTTATTACCACATAGACCCTTTACTCATCCTTGCAGGAGTTCCAGGGCTTTCCTTACCTCCCTGCAGCTTTGATTAAAAGACTGAGTCATTAGGTTCTTGAAAGGTGACAGAACATACATGGGCTGTAAGTTGAGCCACACCACTTGCACATGAGCACGTTACTAAGCCCTTGGAGTTTCTGTTTCTTCACTGTAAAAATGGAAAAAATATTTACTTCACAGATGACAGCGAGAGTCAACTAAAAAAAAAAAAAATTACTCAGTACAGTACCTGGTGCAGGGTAGCCATTTAGTCAATATTAAATTGCCTCTCTCCCAACCTCCAAGGGGCCCCAAGCACTTTCCAGGCATCTGCAGAGTCTGTCTTGGGTAGGGTGCCCTGGGGAAGGCCAGGAACCTCTGTGGATTTACAACCTTCGTTTGCCTTTTAGAAGAATGTTGCCTTACACATCAGCCAAGGTGTGGAAGGAAGTTATGTCAGGCCCTGTGCTTTGCTGGGGCACGTTCTGTAGTCAGGATGCTGTGAGCAGAGCTTCAGAAATCCTGCTCTAGGCCATGCATGGCTAGATGTGGCTCATGCCTATAATCCCAGCACTCTGGGATGCTGAGGTAGAGGGATTGCCTAAGCTCACGAGGTTCGAAACCAGCCTGAGTCAGAGAGAGAGCTCATCTCTAAGAAGAAAAAAAAACAGCCAGGCATTTTGGGTGATACCTGTAGTCCCACCTGCTTGGGAGGCTAAGGCAAGAGAATCGCTTAAGCCCAAGAGTTTGAAGTTGCTGTGAACTGTAACACCACAGCATTCCAAGGGCAACAAAGTGAGACATTCTCAAAAAACAAAGAAAAGAAAAGAGAGAAATTCTGGTGTGTGGCTCCACAGTGCCTTGTCAAACCTGCAGCCACCATCTGATGTGAATCACCTGAGAGCCAGCGAGAGCAAACCCATTCACAGGATCTCATTCTGTGAGGGAGTCAGACGGAGAAATGATCAGGACTAGAAGAGCCGGGCATTTGGGGGTATTTGATACAATGAATGCCAGGCATACCCTTGTCCATGGGCCCTGTAGGCTCCACAGGAGGAAGCAAAGGGATCTAGAAATTATAAAGAATGGTATCAATTATAAAGAATGATAACCTGGGCAGCTCCTGTGGCTCAAAGGAGTAGGATGCCAACCCCTTATACTGGAGGTGGTGGGTTCAAACCCGGCCCCGGCCAAAAACTGCAAGAAAAAAAAAAAAAAAGAATGATAACTTATTCACACTGGCTACTTGGGTGGAATTAAGGAAATGCACAACACACCAGGCTTATCCTAAGGTGGGATTGAGGACCCTCTTGAAAACAAGTCTTTAGACTATCAGAAGTTTTACCATTAAAGCAATTAAACTCCTAACTCTCATTTTGTTTCTTGATTCAGAGAGGGAAGTATTTATGTGGCAAGAAGCCAACCCAGGGCTCACTCCTGGCCCAATCGGCTATGGTGGGGGGTGGGGGGGTGCTTATGTAGGTCCCACCAAAGTCATGGGCCTTCCCTCCCTGGAGGCTGAAGGAAGCCAGTTCTCAGAGATGGATGCGAAGGTCTGGCCAGAATCTCAAGACTTGTCTACAACAATAAGCAAGTTCTAGTTAGCCTTTCTCATTTACCCCTGGCTCCATTTCTGTTTAAAGTTAGTGAAGCTTTAAACTTCATTTGCAAAGAATCTTCAACAACATCTTTTAGTTTCCTGTTTGTGCCAAGTTCAATCCTGCCACAGGGCTCTGGAACACTCCATTCCCTGTGCCTGGAAAAGCCCCCTTTAACCCCAAATTCCTTCCATTTTCAGTTTCCCTCTTCATCTTCAGCTCTCTGGGTAGAAGTCCTAGCACAGACCCTCCATCATTAGTTTCATGCTTCAGTAATGTGCTGTGTTCTTCCTTCACTGAGTTTATCACAAGTGGAACGACCTATTCATTGGTGTGATTATTTCGTGTCCCTTGGACTACCAGGGGTATCCAACCTGCAGCTGGTGAACCAGGTGCTGATTTGTGAGGACTTATTTTGCTTATCTGTGGTGTCAGATGTCACAAAACGCATGCACCGATTTTGGGGGGTTTTTGCTAATCAGCTCTCCTTGTGTTTGCATATTTAATGTGTGACCCAAGACAACTCTTCTTCTTTCAATGTGTGTAGAGAAAAAAAAAAAAAAAATAGGCGGGACGTGCCGGCACCACCCATAGCTCTGCGAGGGTAAGGACTGTGTCTCTCCTATTCATCACTTGATCTCCATTGTCTGGCGTGTTGTTTCCCTCATTTTTCTGCTAAATCCATGAATCCTCAAAATAACCTTTATTATCTTCATTTTTTTCTGATAAGGACCCAGGCTCAGAGAGGGCAAAGCTGAAAGCCACACAGCTGGGAAGCTGCAGGGCCGGGTGGAGCGTCTCTCAGACCCCAGAGTCGGTGTTTGTTCATGATTGCTGCCTCTTACATAGACCAGGGACACCTCAAGTCAAGATGCCAAGTCTCCACAATGGGGCTAGGTGTCCCCACCTGCAGGGCATTTTGCTTTCAGAGCTGAGGTCATGGAGCAGAGTTCTCAAAGCTGATCTGCAGACTGACTTCAGGCTCCCCAACACCCAGGTGAGATCCATGAACTTAGAATAAGATGGAGTCTGTCAGGGGTGGGCGTGGGGTGGGGCTGACATGACACAGCTGGTCTGGTCAGTTTAGGGCCTAAGTGACCTTTACCTCATGTCTCCCATTGTTGTTGTTTTGTAAACTCAGCTTTAACCTGAAAGCGTGTATCTTGAGTAGTTTAGGGCTATTGATTTAGGAGACTAATTTTTGAATTATAAATTTTGTTTTGGATCAAGGGTTATGTCAATTGTTGTTTATTATGGGTCATGGGTTATGCCGATTACTGTTCTTTAAGATAAGTGTTAATTTCACCTGTACCCTTCTAACATGAACCATAGGTGTGGTCCTACCAATTACCCTCCCTCCACCCATCCTCCACCCTCCCCCCCCTTCCTTGCCCTTTTCCCCATATTCTTGTGCTATCATTGGGTTATAGCCTTCATATGAAAGCTATAAATTAGCTTCACAGTAGGGCTGAGTACATTGGATACTTTTTCTTCCATTCTTGAGATACTTTGCTAAGAAGAATATGTTCCAGCTCCATCCATGTAAACATGAAAGAGGTAAAATCTCCATCTTTCTTTAGAAGGGTACAGGTGAAACTCACTAAATGCAGAATACAGATGTCTTCATACAATAACTAAGAAAATGCCATGAAGGCTATGTTAAACAGTTTGATGGAACTATTTCAGATTGTATATGAAGCCAGGACATTGTACCCCTTGATTGCACTGATGTACAAAGCTATGATTTAATTAAAAAAA
>CAUYON010135885.1:0-48831 GCA_963573935.1 Arctocebus calabarensis
CTGGGGCACTAGTGGCCATCCCCTGACCTCAGGAAGCACAGAGGGCCCATGGACTCCTATTTCTTCCACACAGGCCTTCCATGTTCCCTTGGGGTCGACCCCTAGCCCATGGCAGGAAGTGCCACAGCTTAAGGGCTCAACCTTTTTCTTTCTCCCTTATCTTCCTGCCCACCAGCTCTGGAACTTTCAGCTTCACCACAAGTCTCTTGCTTATCTTGGCCTCATATTCCTGCACTGGATGCAAAGGTGGGCCCCGTCCATCACTTGTCCCTCCAAGGGGACCACACGAATTCTTGAAACTTCACTTGGGACTCTGCTGAGGACCACATGGCCCTTGGCCACCATATGGCCATGACACCCCAGGGGCCCAGGACAAGTCTGATCATGGACTTGCCCTTGTCAGTCCACACGCTGCCCCTAGATGGCGCCTGAGGATCACCACTCCATTTTCTTGCCCTGGGACCAAGGGCCGCAGGTCAGAATACCTCTCACTTGCCCTGAGCTCTTCACTTTCACTTCACTGGACCAATTTCTCAAACCTGACACTTTTATCTTTTGTTCCTTTTGCTTCCCTTTCCCTTCCCTTTCCCTTGAACTCTCGTCTTCGGGGAAATACTCTCACTCTCTCCCCTTGCCTACAGTGCTATAGTGTCCTACCTCAAACCTTGGAGATCAAGCCCTTGTCCCTTCTTATTTTCTCCAGGAACTGGGACAACAGGCACCTGACGCAACACCTGCCTTCTTTCCTTTCTGCAATCCTTCCTTTCTTTCCTTGTTTTTCCTTTTTTATTTTTCATTGTCTTTGGTCCTTTCTTTGCATCCTTTTTTATTGTTCTCTTTTTTCAGATTTCTTTCTTTTTACTGTTTTCACCTGACATATTAGGCAGTATTTCAAGAAGGAGGCACATCTCACAGGTACACGTGAATATGCTCATCCCACTTAGGAGCTACAAATGGACCTGGCAGGACCTTTCAAGTAGTTTATTTTTCCTTTTTTTAAATTTCATACATATAATTTTTTACACATCTGAGCTGAGAATGGGCACTCTGCTTCCCTGTGGAGGAAAATTAGTTCCACATAGCCCAATCAATGCCAGGTAGGTCCTCAACTATTCCCCAGCCATCCCTCATCACAAGCTCAGTTGGGTCTAGAAACCTACAGTCCTCCACATGTCTGGGCTTGTCTTACTCTGCATCCTGCTTGTTCCCACACACATCTCCAGTCCCAAGACCCCAGATGGGTCCTCTTGTCATGAGGACACAGCATCCTGATGGATTCTTACTAGCAGGGTCCTCTTTTCCCTGCAGCCTGAGCACCTCCCAGCCATTGGCCCAAGCTACAGGCACAGGCAGCTGGGGGCAGACCCAGGACAGAGTCAAAGCCCAACATGTAGTTTCTCTGAAAAGTGTGCCATCTATGCTTGGATATCCAGCAGGGAGATAGTTTAATCAAATCCCAGAGGATGAAAATGGAGACCTTCATCAGTCCCCTTTACCCCCACCCTAAACATCTTTGCTCGGTGTTCCCATAATTTGCATCCCCAAGGCATGAGGAAGTTACCATACGAGGCTTCACAGACCTCCCATGATCAGCCCCTGAAAGGCACCTCTGTTGGTGCAGGGGAGAAAGAGGTCATAGAGGGAAGGTTAAGTCAAAAGGGCAGGAGGGGGCCTGTCTAAACCAGTCAGCCTCCTGCCTACCCTAGAGCCCCAGAGGGGCACGCATGGATCCTGGGAGCAGAAAAAGTTTCCCGTGGCAGTAGTAGCAGACAGAAGAAAACTGAAAATGAAACACAGAGTAAAACATTGAAACCAAACCAAAATTGAGAAGGGACATAGCAATCTATGGAAGCATCTTCAACAGGATGGCACAGCGCTCTCGTAACAGCAGTGTCAAGGTACACAAGGTGTCTAGCGTGTGATAGGTGACTGCTTCTTCATTTCATCAGATGTCATGTCAACATAAAATGTAAATCTATAATTGGGTTTTAGCCTTCATATGAAAGCTATAAATTAGCTTCATATTAGGGCTGATAATTAAAGAAATAGAATGTGGTTTAGAAAACGAAGAAGTGGACTTGGAAGCAGGATGCGAAAGCAGAGTCCGGGTCCACCACGCTGACAGTTGCACGGGAGGCAATTAAGTCTACGGGTCCCTGCCGGGCAGCCAAGCTGATACAGTACCCAAATCAGGAGCTGGGGAGAAAGAGGTCGTTCTTATCTCGCCCCCAAAGGCTGTCCCTCTGATTGGAGAGCTAGTTGCACATCTCCCTACGGCTCATTAGTCCATAGAGACCTTTGTACAGGCTCCCTGTGGGGAAAGGTCAGGCCTCCGTAAGACATTTCTGGTCTCTTTCCCCAAGACCTGTCCTGTCGTGTTCGAGAGACTTCGTGGGCTCCCGGTACCCACTGTGGTCTCTGCACACACACACTGTGAAATACCACGTCTTCCATCTGTCCGTTACCCCTTGCCTCACAATCCTCATTCTTTAATTATTCAATCATTTCATAAATTCCAGTTTAACTAAATGCGTCAAGCGGACGGCCTCCTCTGCCTCCACACCTCAGCCTAGTCCTGCGTTTCCACTCACAAATCTACTCGTGTACAAAATGTACTTGTGGATAGAGTACTTGGTGCCAGGAGGAGCATGCACAGGTGACGTTTGCAAAACAGGTTCTGTAAGTATTTGAGGAAATATAGTTCTTATGATAGATGAGTCGATTGCTAAAAATATAAATAACACAGGGATTTCAACAGGGAAGGATGACCTGTTCTTATGAAAAAATGACTCATATTTTAGTTCATAATTTTTTTTTCTGAGATAAGGTCTTATTACTTTGCCTGGAGTGGAGCACAGTGGCATGATCACAGGTCACTGCAACCTTGAACTTCTGGGTT
Source organism: Arctocebus calabarensis (assembly GCA_963573935.1). Classification (NCBI taxonomy): domain Eukaryota; kingdom Metazoa; phylum Chordata; class Mammalia; order Primates; family Lorisidae; genus Arctocebus; species Arctocebus calabarensis. Next base: position 2,900 of record CAUYON010135885.1, read on the forward strand.
CAAGTTACCCTACCACCAACCATCTCAAGTAACTGGGACTACAGGTGTGCACCACCATGTCCAGATACTTTTTTTATTTTTTTTGTAGAGATAGGGTCTCACTATGTTGCTCAGGCTGGTTGCAAGCTCCTGTACTCAAGTGAGCCTCCTGACTTAGCTTCCCAAGGTGCTGGGAAAACAGATGTGAGCCATCCTTGATAAACTTTTAACATCTCTTTTGACAGTTCGGGAACCAATTTCGTATGCTCATATTCTTCGGTATATGGAACTATTGTTTCCTGAATGGATAAATGAGATTGTTGTGTTTTTGAAAAGGGATTATGTATGCAGATCCTCAGATAGCACCTGGCAAATATCAAAAATAGATATTACTGTTATTAAAGAATAATTCTATCCATGTGGGTTTTCAAATTTATTTTTAATTGGCACATAATAAATGTTTACATTCACAGGGTACAGTGAGGTGTTTCAATACATTACATTGCATTTTGTAATGATTGAATCAGGATTTATCATTTTCATAATCTCAAATCACTTTCTTTGTGAGGAAAACATTCAAAATTCTCTCTTCCAGCTACTTTGAATTACACCATACAATATTAGTAACTATATTCTCTCTTCTGCACAATAAAATGACAGAAATTTTTCTCCTCTTAACGGTGACTCGGTACCCATTGATCAGCTTTCATTGTCCCTCCTTTTTTCTCCCTTTCCCAGCCTCTGGTAACCACTATTCTGCTCTCGACTTCCATCAGATCAGCTTTTGTAGATTCCGCATGGTGATATTGAGAGATATCGTGCTGTATTTGTATTTTGTTTTTGCCTGGCTCATTTCACTTAACATACTGTTCTCTAGTTTCATCCCCTTTGCTGCACAGGACAGCTTTTCATTCATTTTCATAGTCAAATAGTATTTCATTGTGTACATATGCCAGATTTTCCTTGTTCATTCATCTGTTAATGGAAATCTGGATGGATTCTGTATCTTGGCCACTGTGAATAGTGCTGCTGCAGTCAACCTGGGCTGTGGACACCTTGTAGGCATACGGATTTCATTTCTTTTGGTGTATATACCCAATAATGTGACTGCTGAATCATATTATAGTGCTATTCTCTCTCTCTGTTTTGTTGTTGTTATTGTTGTTTTGTGTTTGTTTGTTCTTTTTTTTCTTTTTAGACAGAGTTGTCCTACTCTGTTGTCTGGTCTGGGTAGAGTGCTATAGCATCATAGCTTTCAGCAACATCAAACTGAAAAGTGATGGACTCAAGTGATCCTCTTGCCTCAGTCTCCCAAGCAATAGGAACTATAGGCACCTGCCACAATGCCTGGCTAATTTTTGTAGTTTTAGTAGAGATAGGGTCTCATTCTTCCTTAGGTGAGTCTCAAACTCCTGATCCCAAGCAATCTACCTGCCTCAGCCTCCCAGAGTGCTAGGATTACAGGTGTGAGCCACCACCCCTGGCAGGCAGTTCTATTTTTGACTTTTTGAGGAACCTCCATGAACAGTTACACTAATTTGCATTCCAAAACTAGGCTGTAAGAATTTCCTTCTCCACATCCTTGTCAGAATTTGTTATATTTTGCCTTTTTGATAATAATAATTTTAACAAGGAGGAAATGATATTTCTATGTGGCTTTGATATGCATGTCCCTTATAATTAGTGATACTGAGCATTTTTTTCATAACCTGTTGAGCATTTGTATGCCTTCTTTTAAAAAATGTCTATCAAGGGCTTTTGCCATTTTTTAATCAGATTATAATTTTGATCTTTTTTGCTATTATTTTTTTAATATCTTATTTTTGTGGTTATCAGATGTATAGTTTGCAAATATTTTCTTCCATTTTGTCAGTTTTCCTTTCACTGTGTTGATTGTTTTATTTGCTGTACAGAAGCTTTTTAGTGTGATGCAATCCTATTTGTCTACTTTTGCTTTTGTCCAAAATATCTTGCTTAGACAAAAGTCATGAAGCTTTCCCCCCATGGTTTCTTCTAGTAGCTTTATAGTTTCAGGTTTTACATTTAAATATTTAATACATTTTGGGTTGAGTCTGTATGTGATGAGAGGCATCTAGTCTTATTCGTTTACTTATGCAAGCTCTTAACCAAAGCTAAATTTTTGTGCAGTTCTTTCCCACGTTTTCCTTTTCACAAGAAGCTAATAAAAATAAAGCAGAATACTTATAGAACGTAAAAGGAGAATGATAAATCTGCAGACAGTTTTGTTCAAATTATTGGGGAAAACGGTGCTTTCACTTTTATTGACTTCCCCTACTCATAACAACCTTAAGATATTAACAGGCTGATTTAGTAATCTACATTATTGTTGTGCATTATTCTTTCTCTATAACATCCCATGTAGGTCCTAATTTGGAACTCGAGTATCTTGGTGTCCCTAAGGGGAAGCTGGTACTTTGTGAAACTCAAAACTGCCCGCGTGTCAAACTTTTCTATTTATTTATAATCATTCATCTGAGTCATCAGAAGCTTGTGCAGAAAAACACCCTGAAGGCCTCACTTTCAGCCCCTCATGTAATCAGAATTAAATTGCACCTGCAGGGCTTTGCTCCTCACTTGGAAAGCGAACACCCTTCAATGCCCTCAACCAGGTAAACATAGCAGAAAAGAAATACAGGGCAGAAATAAACACTCTCAAGCTTAGGAAGAGATGCTGCCTCCACAAAGTGTGACAGTGCCAGGCAATGTCTTCTCTGAACCTCCACAGTGGAGAATTCTCCCCATCTGAGCACTTCTAGAGTTGATCTGTAGTTAACTATTTTCCTTTTTGTTTCTCCCACATCCTATAGATCTCAAGGGAAACTTTGTACCAAGTTCATATGTATCCCCAACAGCAAACACAGTGACCAAAAATAACAAAACTAATCATAAGAAAAAAAAAAATAAAACAGGCATTGGTCATTCTTTTTGTCTGAACAAGTAAAAGCAAGCAGTTATAAATCTAACTCAGGTTTTCCCCACACTGATTCACCACTGTCTAAGTCTTATTTTTACTGATTCTTGAGTGAATCTCTACTGACATTAAGACAAAAAGGACATGAATAAATTTGTCCTTTGACCAAAATCATGCCTCTATCTTGTGGACTAAGACTTGAAGCCTCCTGTTCCCTCTGCCTCCCCCACACTTGGGCCTTCAAGACTGCCTCGTTTCTTACTTAGGATTGATTGTTATTATCTACTATAATGTGGTTTCAGCCAACCCAGTCTTGCTTTGCTCTACTTTTCCTAAACTTACACCGGTCAGAGAAAGAAAACAAAAAGTAGGTTCTGACAGCGTGAGACTTTTATTGGAAATACAGCTTACATGTAGTTGAAGACTAAATAACAAAATACTAATCATAGGATCACAACAGGCTTCTTAGAGAGTAAGGAAAAAGAATATAAAGAAAGCAGCATAGCAGTGCAGGGAGCTCCCTGTCAAGACAGTGGAGTTTGCTATAAAGAAATATACATGACTAAAAATTTTTTTAAAAATGAAGAATCAGAAGACTTTCAGAAGACTGATAAGATAAAACTGCTAGCTGGCATTTATTGAGCTAAAATATAGTTTTACCTACAGTGACTTTTTACATCTTTATATTAAGCCTGAGCAGCACTATTATATTATTATTGATAATAATTTTTTTATTACTATTGTCACAGATGAGGAATCTAGGGCACAAAGAGGATGCAACAATGATTTATTAGAAGCTACATAGGGGAACAATGTCAAGATCAGGGTCCAAAGTTTATGATTTCAACCTCTACATTACCCTCCTGTGTAAAAGACTAATTCTGAGAAATATATATTGTTATATGTAATGGTTAAGGTCTCCAGACTGAGCACAGACTTCAGGTGATACTAACACCATCTCAAAAAGACAGGAATTCAAATGTGCTCTACTCCTGTTCCAGTGACCCCTCATAAGACTCTGGTTAAATGTAACAAAATACCACCCCGTAAGTAGCATATTATACCACCCCTCTCAACTTCTGTTACAACCACAACAAATATTGACTTTGCCATGCTATTAACAATTATGTTCTTTCTCAAAAGGTACTTGTTATCCCTGAAATGCATTTCCTATCCTTCTTGCCCAGGTTATTCTTGATTTAGAAGCTAGTTAAAAAGTGGCCTTAGAGTTCCCAATGTGTGTTCACTCCTGTTTCATTATACTGTCTGTGTATCTAACAGGCTGCATCACCTGAAAGCTAATGTTCGTCTTTTCCTGTCTACGGTTTATAGTAGCTTCTAAATAGATGTTAAATATTAAGTGAAAGAATGAGAGATTGGGACTCAGATTTTTTTTCCCTAAAGTAAGGGATCTTTCAGAATTCTGTGGATCTCTAAAAGTGAGACAAGTGGAATTGGTAAGCAATTTCCTGTTATTGGGACTTTAAAGGGATTCTAATTATTCTTGAATATGCCAAAATATTTTGAAAAATAGAGATTGTATCAGTTTTACCCTATTTTACCACAATTTGAATGCAAAGTATTAAAACCCAGCTGAATACCAAACCGAGTAACCAATTGCTGAAATGAGAATATAAATTAACTGGATGTAATTGACCAAGGATCCAAAATAATAGCTGTCATTAGGTAATTGTTTGACTGGATTTATTCAGTCCGTCTGCTAATGGATCCTGCATGCAAGCCCAGGAAGGTGCTGACGATGAACGGGTGCCCATAAATACACTTCATTCTCTAAAAAAGGGGATGTGTAAACATAAGGTATTACTTACTTCTGTCAATAGAAGAAGGTATGAAATGAGATGTTTTATTGTTTCCATTCTCATGTTATGTCTTTTTCTCCTTCAGACAAACACCAAGGAAGCTATCAAAATAAATCTATTGCTCAATAGGATTCCTTTTCACTGTAGCCATAGTTCTCCATCTCAGTGCACTGTACAAGGTAAACAGCCATAGGATGCCGAAGTGCTGATGTAACTGCATCCTTTTACATCCCTTACCTTGTGCGTCAATAAATTCAGCCTAGAATATAACTTCTTTCCTTCATAAAACTGAAAGAACAAGCAGAACATATATCTTTCTTTTAAAATGGCTTGGTATTACTGATTACCAAAATAAAACATAGTTGAGAATTCAAATAATACAGAAAAGTGAAAAGTTGAAATGGAGGCTCACAAATAATCCAGCACCCAGAAATATTGACTGCTAACAGTTTAACGTACCCACTCCTAAATTCCTGCTATACAGGTAATAAAGAGCGATATTTTAAGAAAAATTGATTCATGCAGAACATATTCTCTGAAACTTGTTTCTTCTTAACAATATATTATTCCTTATAAACTTTATGCATCTATCATGTACTTTTGACAGGTAAATGATGTCTTGTCTTATAGATAAAACGTATTTGTTATTTACCATCCAATGCAGGTATGAATAATGTTGCAGTGTGTGTGTGTGTGTGTGTGTGTGTGTGTGTGTGTGTGTGTGTGTGTGGTGGAAGAGGGAAGAAAGAGAGCATGCCTCCCCCCAAAATTTTTAAAGAATAAATCCCTATGCCTAATCAGTTACATTACTTTTAAAAAGTGATGAAATTTGCCAAATACCCTTCACAAAAATCCACTTTTTTATCCCCTACATATGAATGAGAAGATGCAATATTTGTCTTTCAGTGCCTGGTTTGTTTTACTTGACCTAATGATTTCTAGCTCCTTTTCTCTTGCTGCATATGGCAGGATTTCATTCTTTTTGTGGCTGAATAATATTTCATGTGTTGATTTTGTTTTACTCCTCAACTGATTTGTCTTATATAATGAGTTTTGGTTGCATTTACCTGTGCCCTATATTAATATTTGGATCTGTGACTTATTTTTATTAAGTTGATAATCCTACTCAAAGCAAGCCCTATCAAGATATCAATGACATCCTACACTGGAATTAAACAAAAAATTCTAAAATTTTTATAAAACCACAAAACAACCAGAATAACCAAAGTAATTCAGAACAAAGCTTGAGACATCATACTACCTGACCTCAGAATATGCTATAAAGCTATAGCAAACAAAACAGAATGGTATTGGCATAGAAAAGACACAGAGACCAAAGGAACTAAATATAAAACAAATAGATACATCCAGTAATTTTTAGCACTCATTTTCAGCAAAGGCCTCAAGATTATGCTGTGGGGAAAAGACAGTCTCTTCAATAAATTGTGCTGAGAAAAACGTACAGTCACATACAGAAATATAAAGCTAGTCATTATTTCTCATTACATCTCAAAATCAAATCAAAATGAAATGCTCTAGGACATATGCCTGGATAAAGATTTTTTTTTTTGCAAGACCTCAAAAACACAAGAAGGATGAAAGATGAAATAGATAATGTGATTGCATCAAACTAAAAAGTCTCTGTTCAAATAAGAAAACAATCAACAACGTGAAGACACACCCCACAGAATGGGAGAAAATATTTGCAAATATCCATTTGACAAAGGATTCGTAGCTAGTATATGTAAGGAGCACAAACAACTCAATTGTAAAAAACAAATAATCTGATTAAAAATGAAGAAAACACCTGAATAGGTATTTCTCAAAACAAAACATGCACATGGCCAACAGGCTTATGAAATAGAAAAGTTCATCATCACTAGTTTTCAGAGAAATGAAGTCAAGCCACAATAACAAATCATTCCATCATTCCACCTCAGTTAAAATGGGTTTTATTGAAAAGGAGGGCAATAACAGATTCTGGCAAAGATACAGAGAAAGGCGAACTTTTATATACCATTTGTGGGAATTCAAATTAGTCCAACCACTATGGAAAATGGTATGGCGGTTCCTCAAAAAACGTAAAAATGGGACTGACATATAATCCAGCAAACTCACTACTGAGTATATATCCTAAAGAAAGGAAATCAATAGATTGATGATGTATCTGTATTTCTGTTGATTGTAATGCTATTCACAGTAGTCAAAATGTGAAATTAACTTAAGTTCCCGGTAATGGATAAATAAGAAATAAATTTAAATACTATTTTTCCCAATTCATGAGCATGGAATTTCCTTTCTTTCTTCCTTCCTTTCTCTCTCTCTCTCTCTCTCTCGTTGAGGGGTGGCTCTTCTATTTATCAGCATTTTATAGTTGTCCGTGTAGGTCTTTTATTTCTTTGCTTAAATTGATCTCAAATTATTTTATATTTTGTGTGCCTACTATAAATGGGATTGCTTCTTGCTTTCTTTCTCAGATTGTCTGCTGTTAGTTTGCATAAATGTTATTGATTTTTGTTAGTTGATTTTATATCTTGAAATTTTAGAAATTTGGTTATCAGTTAACAGAGTTTCTTTTGGTAGAATCAAAAATCCTTAGGTTTTTTCTAAGTATATAATCACATCATAAAAGCCCTGGTTTTACCATTATTCACTTCATCCCTGGAACAAAAAGAATGTGTGCCCCCAACTGAAATTTAATAGAAAACCTCATATATACATATATGTAATTTTAAAGAGATAACAACTTACCTTAGATGACAAGAAACAATAGGAACAAACAAACCAAGAAAAAAGGAAAAAACAAAGAAAATTCTCTGCACTTTAACTCTGTCCCCTACCTGTACATTTTGATTTATGTCATCTCAATGTATATATTGTTATATTGGCTACCTATCTCTTAACATACTGCTGTAGGTGTTATTGTTTTTGATAGATTTGTCTTATCTTCACACTAGAGTTTAGAGTGTATTTTGCACTATAATTACAATATCAAAGTATTCTGAATTTGTTCATGTACTTAATTTTACCATGGGCCTTATATTTTCAAATATTTCCTTTTGTACATTAGTATTTTTTTCTTTCAATTTAAGAATTCTCTTTAGTATTTCTTATAAGACAAGTTAGATAGAAGTGAATTCTCTCAGTTTTTACTTGTCTAAAAAGGACTTTATCTTCCCTATTTGATAGATGGCCGGGCTAGTCAGTATTCTTGCATGTCACATCTTTCTTCTAGTACTCTAAAAATATCATTTTTCTATTTTCTTCTCTGAATATGTATTTTTGAATTGCCTGCCTTCAAAGTCATTTTTTTTTTACTCTCTTCAATCCATTTTGTTTTTGAGAACTTTTAATGAATTTTTCAGTTTGGCAAATATATTTCTCAGTTCTAAGATTTCTGAGATTTTTTATTTCAATCTTCCTTAAATGTCTCTGATAAAATTTTGCATTTTTGTTATCTTGGAGATCACTAAGTTTGCTTGGAAATTCTTTTGTTTTCTTTCCCCCCTCACTAAGTTGCTACCTTTTTTTCATCAATAAATGATGCCTTAAGCCCAGGTTTGCAGTTCCAGTTCACTATTGATGTGCTGACCCTCCTGAATGGGGAATGTCCCAAAAGGTGTATACCAGTGGTGTGGGAAGGCTCGATAAGGTTTCATGCCCAGGGAACCTGTGCAATAAACCTCCTACCTTGTAGTGCTGTTGAACAGCCACTCTGATTGGGTGCCTCCCTTTGACTGAGTTACAGAGTAGATTTTCTAGTACTGGGCATGTTGGTCCTGCCTCCCCTCTTCTGTCTGTGGCTAGCCTTGGGGATATTTTTCCTTTCTGGCACTTCCATTACTTCCTGTAAGTTGGGGCAAGGCTGATTTCCTGTCAGGAAACTCAGAAGTTTGGACAAAATTGGTTTCCCAATTTAATCTCATTTTTTCCAGTGTAGAAACTGTGAGTAGGGGAAAATTCATCACCTTCTTGGTTCTTAGCAGATTGAGTGGACAAGGAGATATAATTATTTTGCCACCTACTTGGAATTTTTTCACTTCTCTATGGCCTGGGGAACTGTCTGTCCTTGTATTTGATTTCTATGATATGACTGGTGATAATTGTGTCACTAAATATTGATTTTTGGTTTTCTAAGGGCTGGAATGAAGCCAGCTTGCATCTACACTGGCATTTCTGAACCAGAATTCCTCATGCCCTTAATATAATTTTTTGATGTTGCCTTGCTTCACTATATTGTTTTTGATAATAACATTTTTCTCCATTTCTTTTTTCCTTAATTTTGTAAAATAAAACACACACAGGTAAAGGGACAAGCCTAATAAATGTACCACTTAAAAATATTATGTTTAATATAAATACTAAAGCTCTAGATCTGCTTAAATTTCTCATTTTAATCATAAAAAATTCTCTTATAAACATTAGTACAGATAACCACTGTTCTAACTTTGTTATAAATATTGTTGGCAATCTTTAAAGTTCTGTGAAACATGTGTTAAATCTCTGTATCATATAATATAGTAGTGTCTGTTAAAATCCTTAATATAAAAGTAATAATTTTGATTTTTTCTAATTCATTGTTTGTAGCTATTGAAATTTTATTATTATGACTATTCATTATTCCCTTCTTTGAACAGTGTATTTCAGTTTATTACAGTTTATTTAATTCACTTTTGATAGGCACTTGCATTGATTGCAGTTTTCAACTCTTATGAAATGATACACACAAACATTTTTGTATGTATCCTTGTTAAAAATCTACAGATTTACATCTCAACATGTCATCAGCATAGAAATATCAGCATCACCTGAGATCTTGTTAAAAATGTACTAATTGTCTATCCAGAACTAAAACATTTGAATCTCAAGCAAGAATTTTAAGTAATAAATATATACTTGAAATAGGAGAAATGATGCTCTGTGATATATTCATAGCAGTATATTTGTTCATTGTTCAAATATTATCTACAATCTTATTCTGCATATTATCTATAACAGTTAATGATGGCAATCTGTTTCACAAAAAGGTTGGTTTCACATTCCCACCAAAAAAAAAAAAAGGCTCTCTCTTATTCTGTATCCCCTTCATCATCTGTAATTCCTATTAATTTCTACTTTTATTAGTTAGGTGGAAAAAATAATTTATTGGTACCTCCCTGTGGTTTAAACATTTAAATGTTTTGGCTTAAGTTCTATGATATATTTGTGTAACTTTGTCTTTTCTGCATATTATTATTTTATTTATTTTTAAAAATATGAATTGAATTTAATTGGTTGATCTCATATCCTTAACCTTTGATGATCTCTCTGCAATAGATACCTGCTTAACAAAAGAACATAAATTTATAAAATCAAAACTGTATACAGGGGACAGGCATGGTGGCTCACACCGGTGATCCTAGCCAAGGCAGGTGGATTGTCTGGGCTCAGGAATTCAAGACCAGCCTGAGTAAGAGTGAGACCTCATCTGTAAAAATATCTGGGAGTTTTGGCAGCTGCCTGTAATCCCAGCTGAGGAGGCTGAGGCAAGAGAGTAACTTGAGCCAAACATTAAGGTTGCTGTGAGATATGTCGCCACAGTACTCTACCAAGGGCAACAAAATGCGACTCTGTCCCCCCCCCCAAAAAAAGTAAACATAAGAATTTACTAACTTAATCTAGAAATATACCTTTTCTGGCTATCCCTTAATTCCCTTATCCCTTATTTTTGTCCATCTCTGAGGTAGGGTAGTAATGGAAACATAAAACAAAATCAGAATTATTTCACTCATGGTCAAAAGAGCATGTCATAAGCAAGTAGATCACTTAAGCTTTACTTTAAATGAAATGAAGGTCTTTTAGGTGAAGCCGTTTTGAGTCATATTGAATAAAAAGCCACTGAAAGACATTTTAGATCACATTTAAGGTAAAATTGGATAACATTCTATGCATTTTTAAAACTTAATTAAAGTATCATTTTTTAACACTTTAAAAATATTGAATGATAAAATCAAAGGTCCAAAGTTTTAGTTTACTAAGGAAAAAGATATTGTTGATCAATGGAAGGGTTTTATTCTTTAATTGTCCTTTCAGAAGGATATTCTAACTTATAAAGTTATTGATTGTGACTTCTTTGAATTAAAACATTAAATGCCATCTTACCTGATATAACTTAACCAGAAATAGCAGGCTGTTCATCAAAAATACCATTCTCTAACATTAGTAAATGAAATCTAGGGCAAGGACAATCAGGTAAGTGCTAAAACAAGTTATGTTAATTGTGCAGAAAATAGAAGGGCTCTCAATGACTGTTTAAATTGCAAAATACTTGGATTCTCAAGAACTCTCAAGCCTTCTATGTTATAACTGCAACAAACTTACTACTTTCGTTTTCTCTCTCTCTCTCTCTCTCTCACACACACACACACACACACACACACAGTAGAATTCGGATTTTTCCTGTTTCTACATAAACTAGAGAAGGACTCACTGCTCGTGAGAGTGAACAGAGACAGCTGAGTGACGAACATGGTTCAATAAATTAAACCTTAGAAATTTAAAAGTTATCCCATGTAGACACTAAGTTAACCATAGTGTTCGTGTCCTCATGTGGTTTTATGGGGTCATAGAAGGAAAAGAAATATCTTCATGAATAATGGTCATAATTTGTTCTGCAAGGGTGTGCAGGCAGAATCCTCTTGAATGTCAGTTAGTGGGGAAATAAAGAGAAATGGACAAATTTTGATTTCCTGCAAATATGAATCTATAATCCATGTTACAACATCAACAATTCTAATATAGAAGAGCTCAAACATGGGAATAATAAACGTAGTAAGATTGTTTCAGTAAGTTTAAGTAGGCCCAATTGTTATTTGAATCTCAATATTAGGAAATCTTTCTTGGACATGTAGAGCATTTCTGTTCTGAGAACTGTTTGTAAATGGTTCTTAATAGTTTTTCTTGGCAGATTCATTGTAATACCCAATCTTCACATGTTTGAAGAATCTCACATTATTGGAGAAAGTGGTTTTACACATCACTAAATTTGGAGACCCCCCAGCACAATAGATTTCAAAAACATGTGCTACATCTGTATTAAGAGTCTGCTCTTAAACCTAAGTTCCATGCTTTCATACAAACATTAAAAAATCATTGTGGGTTTTAGATTCATGTTTTGATTTACAATATGTTCGTATAATTTGGGGCTGATGCTTTCTCCTACATTCGATAACAATTACCATGGATATCTAGATCCTTTTCTACACAAGAGATAAGTGAAATGTGGGCATTGCCTTTTACCAGCACATACAGACTTGACCAGATTACTCGAGCCAAAAGCAGAGTACAAAATTGACACAGTCCAAACATACAGTAAGTCCACTAACCGAACATTTAAGTTTAGAAGATGAGTTGGCCAAAGCTAACCTGGGGATATATTGAAAACAGGGGTAGGATCCAAACACCGAACCATTTAGTTTGTAAGATCTGCCATTATATCAGACATCTGTGTCCATAAAGGAATATGTAAGAAAAGCCAGCAATATTATAGGCGGAATTAATAAACAAGAGTAAATTGGCCAGTAGTAATTCAGAAACCATAAAATGGTCAGATACTTCTGGCTAATAATTTCATTTTGTGAAAGCGGTGCTCGCTTACACTAAACTGCATATCACTTGCAAAGATAGTCCTGCTGCCTGGGGGCTAATTAAGTTAAGGAAGCAAGCTCTACATCAGACTTTAAAGTTCCCTAGTTTATTTCATTATACTATCAAGTTGAAAATTGCTGCATCTAATAGAGAGTAAGCAGGTGGCAAGGCGATGGCCAAGCGTGGGAAGCAGGAACTGCATTGCAGCTAGGAGCTCTCCCCTCAGGAGAACATGCATAGTAAAAGTTCCTAGTGACCTGTAACTGACATGGAGCTTATTAACATCTAATTCAAAATGTGATATAACCTATTATATAACCTGAACCTGTCAAAGACCTTAGAGTCAGGAAACAACAGCCAATGTAGCCAGGAGAAAGGTGTGACAGAATAGTGGACTTATAAAAGGCAAGTGCTCAGACCCTGGCTCTGGGAAACTGATCCCTTCCCCTCTCTTTTCACTTTGTATAACCTCCTTTACTTTCATTATTTCTTTTATATGCTTAGCTCTATAAAATTGCTTCATGTCTGCGGTTATTTTGTCACGGGCTCAATTTAGTACCAGTACTTGTTCTTGACACTGGGAGCCTAGGGACCAGGAAACACCCAGACAGACGTAGCAAAAAAATCACTGTTTTATGATGATCCCTCACTATCCAGAAACAAGAAATGGCAGGTGAAAGATAATTTGGAAGTTCTTTTAATGTTGTTTTCCTGTTAGACTTAGAAATCTAGTTTTATTGGTTATGGTTTAAAAAGCATCTTCTAGTTCTCTTTATAGAGATCTTTCACATCTTCTGTCAGGTAAACACCCAAATATTTTATCTTCTTCAATCAAATACAATTTAAGAAATATCTATTGATCACTTGTTGTGTTTGTTCCTCTTTTAATTGGTCTAATTTAATGAACAACATAATATGGTTGCTGTCAGGACCTTCCTGGATGTACAGCCATTTAGGCTGAACACTGAACAACTCTGAATGACATACACCTATTAGGTCATGATGTTATTCATATTTCTTGATTTTGTGTTATATGGCGGCACTGGTTGTCATCTCTTCCTCAAGCATTCTTCCCTTAACTGAAAGTATCAACACTAACTTTTGAAAGTCTCTGGATGATTTGTGCTTGAACACTTCTTTTCAACATGACCCAGTACCTTCAGTGAAATAGCACACTTTGCATCCGTTGTGTGTGAGACAATTCTGTCTTGCCCTTTTCCCAGGACCTCCAGAATAATCTATCTAGCATTAAACTGGCTGTTACGATGTTGGAAATTCCAGACTCTGTTGTTTTTCTTGGTCCACATTTACAAAATGTCAGAATAACAGAAAACAAATTAGTGACCAGTTGGCTATTTCTTCTGACCAAAATCTGAGCACTTACAAAGTAGTTTATCAAAGCATTTTTTCTCCTATAGAAGAAAATTGCAAAACTATGTCACAAAAATTAATGAATACAATGCATCTCTCTCAAGATTATTTATGTAATACACATAAAAGGAATCTTCAATATCCCATCAATTTAACTTCTGGTGGAGTCAGTCAACATCCATGATAGGAGAGTTTCAGAGAGTACTTGTAAAGAAGTAGAGAATGTGTAAATTGAAAGCAGGGTCTATACCAGAGGCTGCTGTACCCTGTGAACTATGAAAAAATCAAGTATAAAGCTCTAAAATCTTGCTTAGTTCATGAATCCATTAAAGTTAAAAATGTATTTTTTTAAACCACAAACCTTTATAGTTTACTCCCTTTGCTAAGGGACAATATACCTACAATATTGAATACTAAGCCTCATGCCTTCTGTATGAATAGTAGTACTTTATCAACAAGAATAATAATAATAAAACCAAAACACAAGTACAAGATAATAGCTCTTTGCAAAATACTTTCCCCAACCCTTGCACTCAAGATAGGTCAAGAGACATAGAGTACATACATCAAGCAAAGTCTCCCCAGGAAAATGTTTCACAGTCAGATAGTAGAAAAGACATTAGTGGGGATAATTCTTACATAGGTATTAGGAGAGTTAAGGACCCACCAAGAAAGGTAGAGGCAAGGTGATGTCAGACTAGCAATAGAAGATGATCACCATTCCTGAGCTGAAGGCACAAGTGGAGAAACTACATCCCAGAGGACACAGCCCCTACCATGAACTTGGCACTGTTTCAGGAAGAGTCCTAGGAAAAGCATATCCCAATCTCTCTTGTTCTCTAAATATTCTGAAGATTTTCTGATGCTTCTCACTCAGCAAACCTAACTAGAAATCTGACAAGGAAGCCCATGGGATTGAAGTCCAGGGCAGAAAATGGGTTAGAAAAGGATTGGGAGTGATGCTTGCATGAAGCAAATAGAGGATATAGCAGCCATTCAGGAGAAAACAACAGGAAACACTTCTTCCTCTTTGTGGTTTCTTGGTTTGTTCTATGCATATTTTTATTTCATTGATTTTTTCCTCTTTTTTATTCTACTACATGCATTCCAATTTTTTGAAGGAAAGATCCTGAAACAAATGCTAAAAATTCATGTAACTTTTTTTGAAAGTATGTGCACTTAGAAGGAATCAACAAGTGTGACATAACATTTGCAACTCACTAGACTCCCCCTGCAGAATATCAGAAAGCCTGCAAAATGAAATACACCTGGTGAAAAGTGCCTTGCGCAGAGACTAATAAATCTTAGAATAGCAGACGGTTGAAACAGGAAGACCTGCTGATCTAGATGTGGGAGAGTTTAATCCACTGGATAAATTGTTCTAAGAAGAACTCATCCTTGTGAAGATATATTATCCTTATGACAATACCAAGGCCATTGTTCAAGGCAGTTATTGGCTGTGCAAATGCCAGTATCAAAAGTAAAATAAATCAGAGGACTGAAGTTGGAGGAAGAAATAGGTGACCATATAAAACCCAGAGAGAGATGGAAAGGGCTCCACCTCTCCTGCAAGTCTTATCTCTGAGACATGGGATTCTGTGATCCGACTCTAATGGCATCCCCCGACACCATATGTTTAAAAGATAACTTCAGAGCATTTTCTTATGTTGATTAATAACATATCCTGAGATAAATAAACTTAGAAAGCAAAGACAATCTTTTCAGAGAATTATAGTGACTTAAACAAAACGTATATGTGTGTGTGTATATAAACTTTAGAGGACAGAGCTCATAATAATCTTATAGAGGAAATCTTTTTGCCTTTTGCTTCATTTGGTGGACAGCTTTTAATAAATAATCTAAAAATACACTTCATATTGCTTAGTCCCAAGGATGGGAAATTAAATATAAGTCAAATTAATTTTCTGGCTGACTCATGCAAAAGAAACCTAAAGAAAACCATTCTGCTTTTGGGAGAGTGAGTTGCTATTGACAAAAATCAGTGGAGAGACCAGCAATCATTGACTCATCTAAGTAAGTAAGCAAACTTCACTCTACCCATACAGACTCAAGCAGGATGGCCATAAAGTTCATGTACAATTTAGAATATTGTAAATTGCACACGAACTTTATGGCCGCCCTGTATTTAGAATATGTACTTTGCCAAAACAAAATTTTTAACGTCAAATTGAAAAAATTGGAGTAAACATTTAGATACCTTCAGTGAAAATACCCACCAAGGAAAATAGTTGGTGCTATTTATGTAACTGGATATTTTATTTGTGTTCATAAAACTTGGTGGTCTCCATATCTGATATGTGACGACCATGTTTTACTTTTCCATTTTGAGACACTGTGTCCAGGGCCCTATTTTGTTTATTTACTTCTATTTTTATTTTTATTTATTTATTTATTTTGAGACAGAGCCTCCAGCTGTCACCCTGGATAGAGTGTTGTGGCATCACAGCTCACAGCAACCTCCAATTCCTGGGCTCAAGCGAATCTCTTGCCTCTGCTTCCCAAGTAGCTGGGACTACAGGCGCCCGCACAACGCCAAGCCATTTTTTGGTTGCAGTCGTCATTGTTGTTTGGTGGGCCTCGGCTGGATTCGAACCCGCCAACTCAGGTGTACCTGGCTGGCGTCTTAGCCCGTTGAGCCACTGGCGCCGAGCCAGGGCCCTATTTTGGAGGCAAATTTTTACCTAACTTCATAGTAGTCTCAATGCTATATTCGCTATGGGCCCCTCACTTCCAAATCACCACTGTCAATTCATCTTGCATAACATTCCTGTTCAACAGATTAGTAAGATGGTGGGTAAAAAATGGCAATTTTTAACCCTACTTTCCAATCCCAGTTCTGTCATTCTTTAGCATGCTATATCCTAAGTATGTATGGCAACTCATTTCAGCAATTTATGCCTTAGTTTATTTTTCTGGAGATGGATTTACCTCTTTTTTTCTACCACAGTAAGGATCTATGGATATACTATATTAAAAATCAAATGCTATTAAAAGACTAAAGAATTGACATTAATGACAACTATTCAAATTCTCTAAAATTTTATTGGTTACCTTTATGGGTAACTAATGGGTAACTTTCTGGGTGACTCACGCAAAATAAGCCTCAAGAAAACACCTCGGCTTTTGGGAGAGTGGGTTACTATTGACAAAAATCAGTGGAGAGACCTGTAATCATTGACTCAACTAAGTAAATAAGCAAACTTCATTCTATCCGTACAGACACATGCAGTGCAGCCAGAACCCTCTATTTACTAGTTAACTTCATGATGATACTAATTTGTCTCTATTTACTAGTTAACTTCATGATGATACTAATTTGTCTTTAATTGTTATTTTTCTAAATAATACTATTTTTTAAACTTTAGATATAATACTTGTTCATTGAAAATAATCTGTAAAGTATGAAAACATGAGGAAGAAAATGAAACTCCCATATTGATAGTCACCTACCCATGAATACATATATCAGACATACTTTTAGTCTCTTTTTTCCAGGCACACACATTCTCTCTCATGCATAAATATGTTTCAGTAGAAATATAATGATGTAATTCACATTAACACTATATAACAAGCATTTTCATGTATTAAAATTAATTTGCAAGGTTATTTTTAACAGTGACATAATGGACTATTCTATCAATATGCCAGAATTTAGTAACCCTTTTACTTTTAGAAATGCATTTTTAAAAATTTTCTTTTTTTCCCCTTGTTCTCAGAAGCAAGAATGTGATGAATATCAAAGAGAGAAAACAAGCTTGTGGACATCTGTGATAAAGGAAGTGTGAATTTTTTGAAGTAAACTTCATGGGTTAATACTTAAAAAATATTTCAGGGTTTTGAGGGAATGAAAAAAAATTCCTTTCTAATGATTTTCACTGTGCTTCAATTTGCATCAGATATTTGCAAAGATTTTGACCAAATATATTTTCTTTGTTTTCTTTGTCTTGTGTATTTTGCTACATAATTTCACCAAAGATAAGACAAGTAGATAATATTACAAATTATATAGTGCATTGGGTTTTAGGAGACATCAAGAAAGATAACATATATACATACACACACATATAAGTACACAGAATATATGCATACACAGAACATACACACATAAGCGCTCATAAACTAAAATTCTTATCTCAGTAGGTACCAAGGTCTGGGACACTACTGAAAACAAACAACAAATGTGGTTATATCTCTTATCAGAAAACCTACCATTTTTGGTTGCCTGTCTGCTACAATGCAGGTGGGTTTAGTGGGGAGATAGAAAAATGTAGGATCTGGTGTCTAACATTAGGACTGGATAATTGAACCTACCAGATCAGCAAATATTTCCAAAGGCTAAGAATAGTTAGTGTCAGCATAGATGTAGATCAACATGAATTCTCAGGCAGGGCTGGAAAAGTGAAATTGTAAAGGCAAAAGGTATATAATTGTTACATGTAAGGGGTAAGGCCTCCTATATAGAGTTCTTTATAGCTCAGAAGATGAAATGGTACATATTCTTTGCTTTGCAATGCCTTTCCTAAGTGTCTACCCTGAAGAAGTTAATCACATCTACAAGGAGACAAGCATGAACATTTTCACTGTATCACTAATTTCAATGTTTAAAAAATTATACCACATAAGTGTTCTTCAAGAGAAAATGAATGAAGATATTCCTACATGTGCATAGTTTACAAATTGGATCACTACATCAAATAAAAGCCTTTATCTTAACTTCCAGGTGATAAATAGGTATTTTTGCAAGTACTAAGTTGTTATGGATATATACCAACGGACTAAAAAAAAAAAAAATGTATGGGATTGATTTAGAAAAGTAACCTGGAGAAAAAGTTACCTTTAAATAGAAGGGAAGAGAACGCGAACAGGGAGGGCTAACAAAGGGGAGTAGAACTCTACGTTTATAATTTTAATACTTTTAATATGGTATTAACAGTGAAATAAATGTGGCAAAATATTCAGATTTGATAAAATCAATTCATTTACGCATCTACTGTATGCATCAATACATTTATGCATCTACTGTATGCATTAGTACAGTAAGACTGATCTATTTGTCATAATCAGTCTTACTGTACATTTGAAACATTTATTTATTTCGAGACAGAGTCTTGTCATGGCATGCTTGCAACTTTGAACCCCTGGGCTCAAGCAATCCTCCTGCCCCAGTCTCCTGAGTAGCGTGTGCCATGATGCCTGGCTCATTTTTCAAGTTTTTTTTAGAGATGGGGTCTCACGCCTGCCTACGCTGGTTTTGAACTCCTAGGCTCAAGTGATCCTCCCATCTCAGCTTCTATTGAAAAAATGCTCACATATCAGACAAATCAAACATTTGATTCTCTCCAGTTCTCCTCTACTTATCTAAATACACTCTGTACATCTTTCTCTGCCTTCCCCTTCTTTTCTTTCTTTGCTCCTATGCCTTCAAGGAGTCATCATTCATGAAGATTTTTTATGTTGTCTTTAATATTACCCATGACTGCTTTCCCGCCACATCCTTATAATCTAAAACTTTCTCCCCAAGTCTAAACAACACTTTCTACCTTTCTTCCCCTCATCATCTCAATTTGGCTGGATGGTTTCTCTGCCATTTTCATCTTCCAGCCTGAGTTTCCTTCCCCCCAAACAGTGCTTGGGTTCCTTCTTGATATCACAGGCCTCAATCATAAATAGAATATTTTGAAAGGGTCTTCCATATTTTGCCAGGTATTATGCTCACTTTTTGCCTAAATTTTTGAGGAACAAATAAGGATGTGCATTATACATGGGTGATACTAATTTTGTATCCACATAAATACTTTAAATTCTTTTGTTTATGCTTATATGTTAAAAGTTTAACTCCAGAGACAAATAAGTATATCCATATGCAAATTAGTACCCTGGGGTATGGTAATGTGTCCCCTGGCCACCCTCTCACTGAGCAGGCACTCTAACCTGCCCAGGGAATCTAGCTGCTGAGGTCTCTAACCTGCCCCATTAATCGTGCTGGGCACTCCTGCCACCACCATTTTGGAATGGGTCACACTGTTGACAGTGATGTGAGGGTTGACCTCAGGACCCTAGTGAAAGGAGCTGGCAGTGGCTGCATGGTGGCTCTTTCTTTTCTCACAAGGGGAATGAGGTGCAGAGCCAGCTGCCAGAGGAGAAGCTGGGAGCAAGTGATAGTGGTCCAACAACCTGCACTGGCAGGTCTAGGCAGCCCCCCTGAACAGTCTCCTTCCAGCTCCCCTTTGTCCCCTCATCCCCCTATTTTCAGATTCCACCCAGTCTCATGAGGGACAAGGCAGCCTGGAAAGTGCAGGGATCTACCCAGTAGCCCTGGGCAGGCAACGCCAGCCCTGGGTCCTCACCCCAGCTTCCAGGGACATAAGGGCTCTCAGTGGAGCGGCCAGGCCACCTTCCCCTTGACGGGCATGGGTGGGAATAGGAAATGAGAGGGTGTGGGGAGGAGGGTTGGCCAGGCGGAGACAGCTGGGGGAGGTCTGGTGCTCGGGTTGTCTGGACCACTCTGACCTTCAGCCTGGGCTTGCTCCCAGCTTCTCCACAGTGACCAGCTCTGCTCCACGCCTCCCACCTCTCACGAGAGAGGTAGCTGCCATCGCACAGACACTCTTTTACTTCTTTAACAAAATAAAATGAAAGTTTTTTCCTTAAAAGTCTGGCCTAAAAAAGTGAGTGTGCATTGTACATGAGAGCCCATTACACAGTACAAAGTACAGTATTTTCACTTTGCCCCTCCCTCCTGCTAGAATGAGTGCTCCAGCCAGCACCTGCAATGATCTTTAAAGATATTACATTAAAATGCCTCTTTCCTCACTTCACACATTGAAGTGACTATTCATTTTATCTAGCATAAAATTCAAACTTCTTCCCTGTAGAGGGTAGAAGGCTGTAGAGCTGTGCATATCTGATCGCTCCCACCTCACCAGTTACCATCATCTTACTCCCTGTAACTCAGTACATTCCAGCCAATTTCACCTTTCTGCTTTCTGGACTTACCATGTACATTTCCTCGCTCAGATTTTGCACTTTCTGTTTCTTCTGCCATTGTCATCTTCATCCTGAACTTCATATGAATCATATTCCACTTATCATAAATACATCTTATCAAAAGTCACCTACTCAGAGAGCCCTTTATCTATCACTTCAGGAATTTTGAGTTGTCTCCATCCCATCTTCTTTTATCCTCATGGTCTTTATCATTACTCCTAAGTTTTTATTCTTACACTTGGCAATGGCCTGTATTCCTATTAGAATGTAAACTCCCTAAAAGAAGAGACCATATATATTTTTTTATATATCACAACATAGCCCCATACGAACAAATGTCTCCCATGGAATAGATGCTCAATAAATATTTATTGAATGAATGAGCTCCATACTGTCAGTGTGAATGAACATTATACAAATATATTTTCCTAGTTGATTCTTAGCAACTGTGTGTACCACAGCAGCTATTTGAAAGCTTTTCTGGCTTTTAAAACTTCCAGGCACAAATTTGCTTTACTTATTCTCAGAAATCACTGGGTTGTCTACTGGACTGAAAGCCATTGTGTGTTTCTTCCTTCCCATTTAAATTGATGTTTTTCTGTTTCATCCTTCACCTTTACTAATTCCATTTCTGCTCAGGAAAACAACCATTCCCCCTCCCACTTTGCTAAGGTTAATCCTTCCATCTTCCATATGACATTGTAAATGACATCTGCCTATTCTCTTTGTTTGTAAAGTTTCCTTCTTTCTCAGCAGCAAATGTGCTTACATTAAAAATGTCCAAATAAAACAAAACCTAGCAACAACAAAACTTGCTTTAATTGTCGCCTTATCAAAACAAGTGTTGTTATCTCTTCCATTAACTAACAAATTTCTTAAGTGAATAATCTTTCCAGAGCATATTCATTTCCTCTGCTCTCATTCATTTCTCCTTCTTTTGCAGTTTGGATGATCTCTGCCACCTCCATTCTTTTGAACATCTGCTCCCAAGAACTACCAATTACTTACATTCATCAAATCTACTGAATTCTTCTAAGAAATTATTCTGTATATTGGTTAATACTGAATTCTATCCCCACTGTTCTAAGCTAAACCCTGAGCTCCAGGAGTTGTAAACTATGCTCTCAGATTCCCTTACCAATAAGGTTCTTGCCGATTTCTGCAGAAGAGGCCACAGTATGAGCTTTGGAAAGCTAAAATATAGAAAAGCTATCATTTTCACGAGAAAGCTGAGACATGGGTTTCTGCTCCCATCTCGGGTTGGGGGGCCTTCTGAGAATCACCCAGATCCATGCTGCAAGCACTTGAAATGTTTATCTTCGCTTTAAGGAGGTCTGGACATCGGCTTAAAAATCACTCAGCATTTTTGCATCCCTCAAAGGATCGCAAAAGCCTCCAGTTTTCTGTCTTACTCTTTACCACATGAGCCATCTCATGCAGCTACATTTTTCCTGACTAAATTTTACACACACGCATTGATTTCTAAGCCATTTCATACTCCTTTTTATTCCACTTCTTGGTCTTCAGTTCAGTTTTTTTTTCTCACTAGGTCTTCCCTCTTCAGTTCCTCCTTAAAGGAGAGATTTTGCTATACCACCTGACTCACTTTCCTCTTCTTATTACTATATGAGCATTTATTTATTGTATGTAATTCCATGGCATCACTTCTCAGAAATGTATACAAATTTATATCTCTCGCCCTTACCTACCTTCTGAATTCTTGTTTATCACTGATATCTGCTATCAATTACTTTTTTGTGTGTTTTTTTTTTTTTGTGGTTTTTGGCCAGGGCTGGGTTTGAACCCGCCATCTCTGGCATATGGGGCCCGAGGCCCTACTCCTTTGAGCCACAGGCACCACTCAATACTTTTTGTTTGTTTGTTTGTTTGTTATATAGACAGAGTCTCATTTTCTTGCCCTCAATAGAGTGCCAGGGCAGCGTCACTCTCACAGCAAACTCCAGCTCTTGGGCTTAGGTTATTCTCTTGCCTCAGGCTCCTGAGTAGCTGGGACAACAAGCACCCACCACAACACTGGGCTATTTTTTGTTGCAGTTTGGCTGGGGCTGGGTCCGAACCTGCCACTCTCGGTGTATGGGGCCGGCACCCAACTGAGCTACAGGTGCCACACTCAAATATCTTTTTAAGTCTGTTTCCTAGGTTTTTTAATTTTACAATATTCACCAGGATTTCCACTCTTTTTAAACTTGTAGTGTTGATTAATACATGTACATTCCCTAAGTTATTCAGGTTTTATACTGTTTATCTCCCAAATTTACTGTCTAGAAGCAATCTCCAACCTTCATTTTACAATTTCAGTGCCTCTTGCATCTCTATACCTCTTCATTTTCATCTCATTGTACAATTTAATTTCCTTCCTCTTGCCTGTCCTAACTTGTCTTCTTTCATGCTATCATGCCTTCCTACACAGCACTCAAATAGTTTTTTTCAAAATTCACTTCTGATCCTGGAAATACCAGCCTGAAAGTTTTCTAAAGCTATATATGAGGTCAGACAATTAAGTTCACAAACTCATCCTAGGAAAAGTGAAATATACCTCATTGCTGAATATCACTATGGTCACTAGATGGCCCAGGCGAGTACTTTGAAGGTCACCGTAGCCATATTCAGCAATGAGGTATATAGTACTTTTTCTAGGATGAGTTCACAAACTTAATTCTCTGACATCACATAAATGCAAAAAGCCCCCAGATTTCTTGCCTAAAATTAGTGTTCTTTTTACATTAAAGACCCAACTTCTTACCAATAATTCTCTTATAATATTCCCTGCTTCCATATTACTTATTTTCATCCATTTCTTTGACAGGAATAGGTTATTATCCATTATCCTAATATATACTACTCCCATGCTTAAAAATTGGAAAAATCTAGTCTGAAATACAAATTTCTTTCCTTTGTTCTGAATGGTAAACCCATACTTCTAAAGTCATTTTGAAAGCAGTCTCTATTTAAAAAATTTCATAGATCTTCTTTTGGGTGGGCCCCAAACTCAATGGATTTTTGTTCCTTTGGAGACTCCTATCCAGTTCATTAAAGCTATGATAGGGTTTTCTTGCTTATCTTTCTTACCAAATTATAAGACAGAAACTTAGAACCGATTTATTTAATCTACCTCCTTCAGCACCTGAGAGAGTGTCAAGGAGCATTTCACGCACTCCACAAATGTGAGTTGGTTTTAATTCAATTCCACCAAAATTCTAATTAACATCTGCCCTAGGGGATGGAGACACCATGGATGTCTTTTTCCAGAACAACTGGTCACCTTCCAGGCTTTGAAGCATACTTGCTAGATTACATCTAGATGAAAGCAGCCCAAAGGAAAGCAGATGAAAGGGCCCAAAGTCTTTCCTAAGTGGCAGAGCAGCAGAGAAAGGGCAAATTTGTGCCCTATAGCTTTGCTTTTTGTGCTAGAGAAGCCCAGATGATTGCTTTGTTTATTTGAAGCTTAGTTTAGACAGATACAAACAATCAGTGCATCAGCAACTTCCTAAACAATGATTACCCAACCCTTGGAGAATGCATTGTACCAACTTGATTTCTTTGATTTGAAATTTAAATTAGGTAGGCAACACGATTCTCTTTCTAGGCATGTAATGATAAAAATTAACCACAGTGTGTATAGACACAGACGACTTTCTAGTTAGAAAACCAATTTTATATACATTGTTCCATTTAATTTTCACAATTTCCTTAGGAGGCTGCAAGGGCATACCGTATATTTTTTATTGTATTTTGATCAAGGGTGTGCTGTTCTTTTGTATGCTGTGCGTTCTAGAGTCAAAAGGATGTCAATTTATTTTTCTATTTGTTTGTTTTTTGAGACAGAGTCTCACTCCATCACTCTGGTGAAGTGCCATAGCATCAGCCTAGCTCACAACAACCTCAAACTCTTGGAATCAAGAGATCCTCTTCCCTCAGCCTCCCAAGTAGCTGGGACTATTTAGACGTCAGCCACAATGCTTGGCAAGTTTTTCTATTTTTAGTAGAGATGGAGTCTTGCTCTTGCTCAGGCTCATTTCAACCTCCTGAACGCAATCAATTCTCCCAGAGTGATAGGATTACAGGTGTGAGCCGCCGTAATTTACATCCAGCCAAGGATGTAAATTTAAAGCTCATCTTAGCTATTTACTCATGTGCATCTTCTAAGCACAGTGAACAGTGAGGTACAATGTCAGTCTCTTTCTCCAGGAAATAAATACTAACAATATTAGTTGCCTATAGGGGTGTTGTGGGGATAAAATGAATAAAGATTGTCTAATTCACTTGGATAGTTCACATAGTGGAGGCAATTGGGATAATAAGAAAAAGGACTTTGGGGAGAGAGCTATTTTAAATCACGATTCTAATTGTAGAGACTTAGGTAAATCACTCACCATTTTGAGTTATGATTTTTGTTATTTGAGAAAATGGGCTGGTTCTTGCTGTCAAGATTTGTATGAAGATGAAGTGATATAACAAACTTGGCAACCAGCAAGTTTGTTACATCATCTTAACTAGATAGTCAACAAGATCTAGTGCAAAGCTATACTTGCAAGATTTGTCCAATAAATGCATCTTATCCATCTTTCAATGTCTTTGAATTTTTCATCTGTAAAATAGGGATAAAAACAACCTTGCCTGTCTCTCTCATGGACTTTTCCCTGAGGTTAAATTAGACAAAGAATACATATTTTTAATAAGAGTAAAAGTGCTTAGATTACATCAGCTTCAGCTTTTGCTGCTTAACTATTAATACATACATCAGGAGGTCTTGTTTCCGTCTCTTTGAAATCTGTCAAAGTTTTGACCACCATGTGCTACTTCCATTGGCCTCACATTATACAAATCTTTGCCACCTTTCACCCTGGAAACTGTTTCCTCAGTGCTCCCAGGGGGATTTGCCTCTTCAGTGGAGGTGAACCTTATGTCTTTGCCCAAGCCTCTGAAAGACTCCGCCTTTCTTTCATTCAGAGAAAGAAAGAGTTACAGTGCAATTTGGGGGGGGGGCGGGGGTGGAGACAGAGTTTCAAGCTGTTGCCCTCCATAGAGTGCTGTGGAATCACAGCTCACAGCAACCTCTAACTCTTGGGGATAAGCAGTTCTCTTGCCTCAGCCTCCTGAGTAGCTGGGACTACAGATGCCTGCCATAGCACCCAGTTATTTGTTGTTGTTGTTGTTACAGTTGTCATTTAGCTGGCCGGGGTTCAACCAGGCCGGGGTTCAACCATGTTACAGTTGTCATTTAGCTAGCCTGGGTTCAACCCCGCCAGCCTCAGTGTACGTGACGGGCACCCTACCCACTGAGCTACTGGCATCACCCACAATGCAATATTTTGGATCATCTGCAGCACTTCCCCCACCAATCTATTATTTCACTACCTTTCTGATCCCACTGACTACAGTTTCCCTTACCCTACTCTTTCCCTTTCTTGTATATCTGCCTTTTTGCTCTTCCTTGCTTATCTTAGGTAGACTTATGTCTTGGAGCTTTTATAACATCTCCTCTCACTAATTAGAACACTCTTCCCCAGATGTCGGCATGGATAACTCCTTACCTCCCTCAAGTCTTTCCATCATCATTTCAGTGAAGACTATCTTGACTACACTATTTAAAATTGCAAACCCTTTCACTCTCCATTCCTGTGTCTGTGATCCACATTTTTCTTTATCATATTTATAAATTTATTATAAATCACACATTTTTATTTTTTGGAGACAGAGTCTCATTTTGTCACCCTTGGTAGAGTGCTGTGAGTCATAGCTCATAGCATCCTCAAACTCTTGGGCTCAAATGATTCTCTTGCCTCAGCCTTCTGAGTAGCTAGGACCTTAGGACCTTACAGGCACCCACCAAACACTTGGCTATTTTTAGAGATGAGGTCTCTCTCTGGCTGAGGCTAGTCTCGAACCTTTGAGCTCAGGCTATCCACTCACCTCATCCTCCCAAGTGCTAGGATTACAGACGTGAGTCACCACACCCAGCCCACAATTTATTTACCTGTAATGTTTGTGTTTTAGTGTCTGTCTCATTTCATTGGACAATAAGGTCCATCAGGGATCTAAATTTTGTTCACCAGTTCCCAAGCTTCTACAATGCATCACCAATAAACGTTTCTTGAATTGAAATGAGTGATAGCGACAGGGTGCCATCATTTTTAAGTGACTTTTCAGATCATTTTCAAAGGAATCAGTGCCTAGTATGGCAAAATGCACACATCAAGCAATAATTAGACCATTAGCACTTGTATTTGTTGCAGTAATTTTTGGTGCACACACATGCAGACTCTCCATCCTGTAATTGGATCTTCTGTGTACAGTTGCATTGGTGTCTCTCAAGGGAAAAAGAAACAGAGCTGACTTTTCAGAGCTGTGATAGAAAATGCATGTTCCATGACTGACTGCACTTAATTTTCTTATATAGAAGAAATAAACGCTTGTGTCTCACATGAAGGTGGAAAACATATGCCAGATAGTCATATGTCCATGGAGAACTTTCCCCAAATTTGCAAGCTAGTTTGCATTAATGAGGCTAAATTATCAAACTCTAAACAGACAGAAATGTATTTTTATATGTATATGTATATTTATATACATTAAAGAGGCTAAATTATCAAACTCTTTTGATATATATCAAGATACATATATCTTTTGTATGTATATATGTACATATATATGTATATATATATATATTTAAAAGGACAAAAAGATACCTAATGCTCAATGTGAATTCAGTCTGTTGTTATATTGTAGTTTTAATAAGTAATTAAAAATTAAGTACAAATTTAATAGTAATTTGAATGAATGATAATTATTATGCCTATGAAACACTCTGACTTGAGATGTATGCAGTTTTTGCCATGTCAGATGCAGAGCCTACCTTAAGGTGCTCAGAGCAAATATCAACTTAAAATAAATGATTCTGGCAGAGAAAATTAGGAGATTCTCTTCTTACCTCAAAACTCTTCGGTAGGGATTCTGGACTGAAAATGTCATCAGAAGCAGATAATGGGAAGAACCAAATAGAAGATGAAGACATTGACACCAGAAGACATTAAATGTAAGAGTCGATGATGAGATATAGGAGCAGCAGTATTCTCTTTGGAGAAGATTTATTTATAATTGTTTCTTTCCTATCTGGCCTCCCTTCTCCTCTTCATTCTGACCGACTCTCTCATGTGTATGTATGTAAGTGTGAAAATGTGCGTATGTGTACACATCTGTGTGTAGGGTTTGGTGCAACCATAATAATCACGGTTGATGGTGATTTATGGAGTTGTGACAAAATTTTCTTTACTAAGTCCATCTTGATTGCTTCCTCTACCTTCCCTTTTCCCTTCTTTTCTCCTTTCTGTTTTCTAAGAGCCAATCAGACTTTTCTTCAAAGTAATAGTGAAAGGTGAACAGCATTCACTGATCTCTCAAAACAAATAATTCCAGTGAATGATTTTTAGATATCTTTAGAGAAACAACTAATCTAAATTTCTTATATCTTCTTGGGCTAGAATCATTTCAGAAGAGCTAATCACATATTATAAGAAAAATAAACTGCCTTTTTTTTTGTAGTCGTCCATGTCATAGAAAAATAAACTCCTGGGCTATCTTTAGAAATAACCACAGGAGCGTTGGGGCAGGCACCTGTAGTCCCAGCTACTCGGGAGGCTGAGACAAGAGAATTGCCTAATCCCAGGAGTTGGAGGTTGCTGTGAGATGTGTGATGCCACCGCACTCTACCGAGGGCGATAAAGTGAGACTCTGTCTCTACAAAATAAAAAGAAATAACCACAGGAAAACACTTATCCTCTGAGCAGCCAGAGGTCATTTAGTTGGTTAGCTAAAACAATAACAGTAGATGGAGGGTGCAACAAGATTCTCTCCTTGTAGACAGGCGGGTGCCACTGTTGATATGCTTTTGGGGACAGAGCCCTGGAATTGCCTCAGCAAAACTAACAGCACTGTAACACTGTGAATATGCTCCACATGGATCTTTGCAGAAGGATGAGCTTAATACAGAGGTCAGTTTCACCATGGGACTTGCTTTACCATAGGCAAGAGGCCTCAGATAATATCCATAAAAATATTGTCTCAATTATCTGAAGAGACTTATTTTTTTTTCATTTTTCTGCAAATGTTGGAGAAAAAGAAAGAAAAAAATAGAAACAGACAAGATGGGTACTGAGAAAAAATATAAACATGCCCTTGGTCAAGTAAGATTCCAATTGGACATTTTGATTAAAGGTGTAATAAACACACAGTAGAATCCATATATTGGAGAATTCTCAAATCTATGACCGAAAGTTCAACTGACTGTAGGGTATGTATTTATGAGGTAATATAGCAAAGCTTTGCTAAATGTCATCTTTCCTGACAAGAAAGAGCAGCATTGTCACTGCATGGTACTTTAAAGAAAATGCAGAAGAGGAACAGAAAACTGGGTTGCATGCTCAATGCTTTGATTGCCAAAATGGGAAACCTGAGATGAGTTACCCACATCTGGATGTGAAAAGAAAACTTCTAAGAATAAGATTTTGATGGATTATGGAAAAACATGTTATAAATCCACTGCAGCTAGGTATTCTCCAACTCTTCTCAAGAGGACAGTTAAGCCATGTGGATTTAAAATTTAAGGTGATGGTTCAAATAAATGCAGTCACGACAAATCCACATTTCAAAGCATAATTAAAAGAACATCAATGTATAATTCAAAATGCAAAGCATGATGAATTACTCTTAATGTCTTATTCTGTATATTTGCAAAATCTCAACAGAATTGAGGGCAACATCTCATAATAAAGAAGATAGGACTTCACAAATCTAATGGAAAATTACTTCTCAAGAGTGCCACTACAAAATCTTACCTCATCCACTCATCCAGAGGATCTATTTTAGTGAAGAGCAGGAATTCAGTTCTGTGGCTTATTTCGAAATTCCAAGAATTCTAAAGAATTTAATATTTATTATACCTTACTTTTCTGCATATGTGAAGTAACTTTACAAAGATTTTATTAAGGAAACTGATATCTAGTGAAATAACAGTTTGATTTTGAGAAAATCATGGAAGAGTTAATGATTAGATGTCACAACTCAATTACCCCATCAGTATACCTCTTACAGATCATCCTTGCACATTTACACACACACACACACATTTTTCTTCACTTTAACTATAGCACATTTATAAAGCATTCAATCTAAACATTAATTCATAGAGATCTTGAAAATGAGGTCAAGATTAAGATCATGACTTGTTTTCAGTCTAGAACAGCATAATTAATTCTCTTCCACACTCACTTAAACTGCCACTTCTTTTCACGTATGATAGTTTTTGAGTAACTACTATATCCTAAGTATGTTGCATGGATTATATTCATTATTATTAAATGTTATTACATTTTTTATTGAGAGTAATTTAATCTCAGTTTCAAGTAAGGAAATTAAATCTCTAAAACTAAATACTGAATATTTTTAGCAAATAGCAAGCTAAACAAGAATTCAAACTGTAGCCTCCTTTATCACAAAGGTTATAGCCTCAATATTGCACTAGATCAGTGGTTCTCATCCTTCCTAATGCCTCCTAATGCCGCGAACCTTTAATACAGTTCCTCATGTTGTGGTGACCCACAACCACAAAATTATTTTTGTTGCTACTTCATAATTGTAATTTTGCTACTGTTATGAATCGTAATGTAAATATTTGATATGCAGGATGTATTTGCATTGTTACAAAGGGGTTGCGACCCACAGATCGAGAACCACTGGACTAAATCATCCAACATCAGCAAAAAACTGTTAGTCATGAAAGCAAAATTATATACAATTTAAGAGTAAACTAAGAAATTACTTTTTACGTGTCTTCAAAAAACAAAATGAAATTAATTTCATATATGGATTGTGGTTCAAGTAAGTAGACAGAGCATATAAGGTCCTTTTTTGCCTCCTGAGACACCATTTAAATAGCCCTTAATGTGTAGATTGATAGATAACTAAGAGAACAGGAGAGGTAAGTGTTGTCAGATAAAAGAGTAGAACAAATTCCTAGAAAACACAGTTTAACTAAAGGAAAATTTACCAAACCCTGATTTGTTTGTGGCTAACCTTCAGGATTTAGAACAGTTCTTGTAGTACTATAGATAATAAATACGTGTTTATTGATTGGTCAAGAAATAAAGATATGATTTGGGGGCTTAGAAAACTTACAGAAGTGGACTAAAGCAGATATTGTGCTGATTTATCTTGTGAGCCAAGAGGTTCCAGGATGACAGTCATGTAGTGGAGGGGGCTAAAGTTAGAAGGACATATGAAAATCAGAAGCAATTAAAAGTCTCTGTGTGGACTATATTGGAGTGTCCACTCCATCTTCGTCACTCTAGACTTATTTTAACAAGAGTCTATACTTTTCCACTGTAAGACAAAATCAAAAATTTCCCCTCTCAAGAAATTGACCAGGCTTTCTGGGGGGGGGGGGCGTCTAGATCTGCAGTGATGGAAATTGAAGCATCAGAGTAAAGTCCTGAGGTCTTTAGTCCAAACAGACTTTATAGACAGAGAAGTTAGGAAAAAATGAAAGAATATGAGACACAGGTGATTAATCAAGTGTATCTGTTGAACAGGACTTTCACAGAGAAAGAACAAATATAAGTGGGGGTGAGACAATAATCAAAGTGATAACAAGAGGGCATTTTGCAGATATAATGACAAATGCTAGTTTTATATTGAAAACATCCATCAAATCCCAAGTCAGATGAATGGACTTCAAGAAACTTCAGAATAGAAAAAAAAAAAAAGAAGGAAAGATCCTAAAATCTTCAAGAGAGAAAGAAATCAAAAAAGAATAACGAGAGGTTCAGTTTTCTTATCAGCAAGAGTGGATATTAAAAGAAAATAATGACATGGCTTCAAAGTTCTGAGGACATAACATTTTGAATCTAGAAATCTGTACTAAGGTAGATGATCAATCAAGGTTGATAACAAGGCCGATGTTTTCAGACACGCAAAGACATAGTTCTGGGTTTAATAAATATTTACTGAATTACTACTCTGTTCCAGGGATTCTTATAGAGACTGAAAATCGAGTAGTTAGTAAGTTAGGTAAGGCTCTGGCTACATGAATCATTCCAAAGGTAAGAACAGAGGAAATAACAGTGACAGATAAAATATAAAACACCTCCCTCATCTCTTATCATGGATTATTGTTCTCCATCGATGAAAATATTAATATCGCTGTCTTGTCCTCAAATCATCTTACCCTTCTGGTTTTATTTATAACTATCTAATACCAGACAACCAAATCTTCTCTACTTCTCCGACAGCACGGAGAACTGTCTCTCTATGTTCTCTCTCTCTTTCTTCCTCTCATTTGCTTCTTTTTTTGTGTTCAATTTCTCTGACTCTGTGATAGATGAAGTACTATAAGGTCTCTTTTTATTTAGTCTCTCATTTTGCATAACATTAAATAGCTGCGGTAGACCCTTTGCTACCATTCTCTGGAACAAGTCAGAGGGTAACAACCTACTTGTAAACAAACCAATTTGGATGAACATTTCTTTCCCTGAATTTAATTGGTTGCTGTAACTACAAGGAATTTATTTAACTCCTTGTTTCATCCTTCACATAATTTGTAGTCTATTATCTTCTTCCTCATAATTCTCTCCCAGTTTAGGGTCTGTTTGCTATTTTGGGCAGTGCTTTCCTTTCTGCTCCCTGCTGGGATTCATAATTATTACTTGGCAGATGAATCCTGGCATGCCTAATCATTGCTCTGAACTTTCCATAAGTCCAATTAGCAAGCAGCAGTAGTGCAGGGACTGCTTCTCAAGCAAACCTTAGAGCTGCCCTCTGCTAGTTTTCAAATTTGCAGTGAGCTCACTATAATTATAGTTTTTATAATTATAAGTCATTTGTGTCCATGGAAAGTTTAATTATGATATTATATTATCTTTATGCCTTTGAACATAGATGAAGCCAGTGCATGTTATGGAGTACTGACCTAGCTCAGTAAATATTTGCAAGAGATTAATTGGTACAATTCTTAATATTCCAAGCAAAACATCTTCAATTCCAGGAAGATGGAAACAGCAGAGGGCCAAAACGTACCAAGTCTTTGAAAATAATATCATCATATGAAATAACTTACTAAATGAAGAATACAACAATGAAAGGTTATTGGACCTATTTTTCTACTCCCTTTATCACTTTGCTATCAATGTAATAAAAGTTCTATTTTAATAGGAACAATTCTGCACAATGTGCTTTTCTCAAATAATCCTGCAGATTTTACAGATATGTATGGGAAATTTGAGGGTATTTTTTTAAGGAGTAGTTTAATTTGAGGGGGACAGGGTATATTCTTCACTCTTTTAATGCTCTTCTAGAGAGACAATTTGTGTTACAGGGTAAAGTCATAGACAAGAAGGCGGAGAGACCCGCAAGGACATTCTGACTGTGCCATTGACAGTTGGGCATTTAACTGTTGGAAAAATTACTGATGTAAGTCAGCCTCAGATGCCCAGTATAAGGGTAATAATGTCTGCCTTGCAGAGCCTATATGAGGATGAAGGCCGTGTGGATAAAGCTCAAGGATATCATGAAATAATAACTAGTAGTTTATTGTTAGAGGTTGATTGTTAGGTTCAAAGAAAAGGAGCATGAATATTAAGGTTTTAAATTGTTTCTCTTTTACTTGACAATAATAAGACTTTCAAAGATTACAAACTGTGTATTGCTATTTCTAGGAAAGTAATACAACATTTCACTGTCATCCATGAAAACTTGCTTCTCTAAACTGGGGATTAACTTCACTTAAACTTTCACAAAGATGAAAACATCTAATAGTAATTATTGGCATTTGACAATTCTCTATTTAAAAAGAGATTGACAGAGATTCAGTGTGATCCAAATCAAAATCCCAGTGAGTTATAATGTGAATATTAGTAAACTGATTCCAAAGTTTGTATGAAGAGACAAAAAAAATCTATAGTAGCTGAAAAACAAAATTGAAGCACTGGCACTATATGACTTCACGACTTACTATGAAGGTACAGTAATCAAGCCAGTGTGATACTAGCAAAAGAATAGAAAAATGAATCAACAAAGCAGAATATAAAGTTCAGAAATTGACCCACATGAATATAGTTAAGTGATCTTCACAAAGGAGCAAAGACAATATAATGGAGAAAAGATAGTATTTTCAACAAATCATACTAACACAGGCAGACATTCATGTGCAAAAAAAAAAAAAAAAGTATAGACATAGACCTTACACCCTTCACAAAAACTCACACAAAATAGTTCATTGACTTAAATGTAAAATGCAAAACTGTAAGCCTGGGTGTGGTGGCTCAGGTCTATAATTATAGCACTCTGAGAGGGCAAAATGGGTGGATACCTGGTGCTCAGGAGTTCAAGACCAGCCTAAGCAAAAGCAAAACCCTGTCTCTACTAATAATAGAAAAAGTAGCTGGGCATAGTGGTAAGCACCTATAGTCCCAGATACTTGGAATGCTGTGCAAAAGGATCTTTTGAGCTCAAGAGACTGAAGTTGCTGTGAGCTATGATGACATCACAGTACACTACCCAGAGCACAGAGTGACACTCGGTTTCAAAAAATAAATAAATAAATCTAAAATTACAAGACACCTAGAAAATAACATAGGAAAAAGAGCTAGTTCTTAGGTTTGGTGATTACTTTTTATATACAACAAGAAAATCATGATTCATGGAAGAAATAATTGGTAAGCTGGAATTTATTAAAATTAAAATTGTCTTCCCTGAGAACGCCACTGTAAAGAGAATTTTAAAAAAAGACATGCCATAGGAAAGGGGAAAATACCTGCAAAAGACATATCTGATAAACAGGAGTTATTCAAAACACATGAAGAAATTTTCAATCTCAAAAATAAGAAAACTAATAACCAATTAAATAATGATCAAAAGCTATGAATAGTCAACTCTTCAAAGAAGACATACCCGCATACAAATTTCAGATATGCATATGAGAAGGTGCTGGACATCTTTTGTCATTAGGGAAATGCAAATCAAAATGACAATGAGATCCCACTATGTACCAACTAGAATGGCAAAAATCCAAAACACTAGCAACCCCAAATGCTATCAAGGCTATGAAGTGACAGGAATGCTTATTCATTACTTGTGGAAGTGCAAAGTGCTACATTGTGTAAAATGCTTGGCAGTTTCTTACAAAACTAAATATACCTTATCATACAATTCAGTAATCATACTCCATAGTATTTACCCAAATCAATTGAAAACAGGCTCACATAGTAGGCACCCCATAATGTTTATAGCCACTTTATTCATAATTTCTGAACCTTAGAAGTAACTATGGTAAACGTCCATAAATGAATGGATAAGTAATGTTGTAGCTACACCATAGAATAATATTTAGCCCTAAAAAGAAATGAGCTCTTAAACCGTGAAAAGACATGAGGCCACTTTAAAGGTATATTTCATTAAATGAAGGAATCTGATCTGAAAAGGGATCATACAATGTGATTTCAATTATATAGCATTCCGGAAAGGGCAAAGCCATGGAGACAGTAAAATGATCAGTGTTTGGTGAGGGTTGTCAGGCAAAGAGGGATGAATACATGGAGACTAGAGTGTGCTTAGGGCAATGAAACTATCCTGTATGATACTATAATTCTGTCTACATGCTGTATACACGTATTTGTCAAAATCCATAGAGTTTACAACATCAACATAAACTGTGGACTTTGGGAAATAATGATGTGTCAATGTGAGGTCATCAGTTGATAGTGTGGGAGACTGGGGTTGTGTAAGGGCATGGGTATATGGGAACGCTCCGCACCGCCTGCTCAATTTTGCTATCTAAAACTATTCTAAATGTAAGGTCTACTTTAAAAAATTGACATTAAGTGATATGTTAGGGAAGATTTATGAGATTATTAATTCAGTATTCCATATGTGTGTGCAGGAGGGGGTCCAGGTAATGCATACATATTTTTCATGTATTATGCCAGATTTTATGTGTTGCATAAACCAATGATGAGTTTATTTGTGATACATTGCAAATAATTGCTTTCTAGGTTAACTAAGGCTATGTTGACACTATTTCAAAGTAAATAATTAAGGAGAAAAGTAAATATACAGGAAATGCTATATTTCAGACAGTCATTGTATCTTAACAACTTTTTAAATAAATATTTTATTTTCATTAATTGAGTTCATAGTTAGTTTGTGTATGTGGACAAGCATGGATTGACAATGATAATCTGGCTGCTGCACTTTTGTGTGTTTACTATGTGCCAGACATGGGGATATAAGCTTTGCATGCATTATCTCTTGTAATTTTATGATAGCATGTGACTTAGGTAAAATTATCATCAATGAGAAAATGCTGGCTTGAAATTACTCTTTTCTTTTATAATGATTTGATTGTATCATTCAATTAAGTTTTCTTACCTTAAGAGTAGGCAACATGTTACTTTTTGCTCATAATTGTTTTTCCAGAACATATTGCAGTGCCATCGACATAGTATGTATTTGAAACACAATTCGTAACTGATTTATTTCTCTTAAGGCTGTTGTTAGTAATTTTAGCTGTGAATTCTTTGGAGTTGATGATTTAATATTAATACAGCTTTCCCCAGTTAAGACTAGACCTGGACTTCTCATTTTCTAGGCCTGGGCAAACAGTCTTTTTTCAGATCCCATTCTCTGGACTCAAAGTAGTGTCCGAGAAAAACAGCCTGTTTAGTAAATCTCATCCTGGCGGTCTCTTCTGGAATGGAAAGCAACTGCCTTGCCTGGATAGGGACTGTAAGGACCACATTCATTTGCTAATTGTTTTCTACCTGCTGGCTCCTGGCTAATTGTGACATTTCAAAATGTATTCTCAGACCCTACCTTGTCTTACAGGAAGTGTATGAGCCCCTAGAAAAAATAGTCCATTGGGGGCTTCCCATTTGGGTTCCCCTTTCCACTGCTGGAGGTGCTGTTGCCCTTCTTTCCCTCATCTCTTTCTTTCTCTCTCAATAAACTCTGTCCTTTTGCTTGTCTGTGTGGCCCATGGTTTCATTCCTCAAACTCTGAGATCGAAAGAACCCAGAAGAAAGAAATTTCAGCAACAATACTATTATTTAATATGTAGTCACTTTCTCCCCAAAGAGAAACTATTCCTTGAACTAAAGATTGGTCATTTGGGAAGCTATACTAACTTTTACACTGATATGATACCAATTATTGACTTGGAAAAGCTATTTCATTAAAGGAGCTCACAGATCTTATTTATAGACCTTGATGGGTTTTAATGTGATTTTTCAATGTTATAGTATATTTCTTATACCATGTATCTGGTTTTATATACTGGGGAAACATTTGGTGGCCTACAGGACCTTGGTGATTTTTACATTGACACTTAGAATGAGAGTGTACCATGCTTTCATGAGAGAAGTTGGACAATTGGAAGGGCTGAGGACGACAAAGTTCAACCTGATTACGGTAGTCTCTGCCACCATCCTCAGAGGTGCATGGTAGAATACAGTAGTCATAAGGCCAATTGTCCTTGGAATCTTCCAAATTTAGACACAAGCAGCATTCATCCTTAGCATACATTATTCCAAGCCAACTAATGGGGCATGTCAATTCCCACAGAAAACAAATTGGTCCCTATGGATCAAGAGATGTGGGGTCCACCAGCCAATTAATTTCACATATTGCAAATGAAGCTGTTTAGTGCTATCAATGGAAAAGAAGCCATACTCTGTAAAGTAATTTAAGGTTTATTCTGAGTCAAATTTGAAGATCATGACCAGAGCCACACCCAAGAAACCTTGAGAAAGTAGGCTAACTGTGATGGGCTTATAGAGTGGTTTTACATGTTTCAAGTGGACAGATATTACAGGTAAAGTCACAAATAAATATGTGGAAGGCATACATTGGTTTGGCTCCAAAAGATGAGACATCTCAAAGCAGGGAGCTTACAGATTATAGGTGGGCTTAAAAATACTTCAGTTGACAATTGGTTGAAAAAGTTAGGCTTGGTCCAATAGGCCTGGAGTTAGTGTAAAGGAATGCTGAGATGAGGCTCTGCTAACTGGAGACAAAGTGCAGATGTATGCCCAGACCCCAGTGGTTTATTATATATACTAAAGACCTACAGGTAGGACCCCATGCCTGTCACAAAGGACATCTCTAAGGAGGGAGAGGGACGTGATGAAGAATCCCTGATCTCTCTTTCATTGGTAGCAATTTAGTTTTGGGGAATCTCTTTGGCCAAGAGGGGGTCTAGTCAGTCAGCCTCTGAATGGGAAGAGATTTAAGATTTCATGCTAGCTCACAGTGCTAGAAATATGCAAAATTAAATTAAAACCTGGATTTCTGACTCAGCCTGGTCCTGAGACATTGTTTAATTGTGGAAAAGAATGATTCCTCATCCAGAAAAGGCCTGCTCTTGACCTCCTTGAAATTTGTTATAAGCATTGAAAGAAACACTGAATCTTCACTTTTTTTTTTCCTTGCCCTCTGCAGAATGCTCTGGCATCACAGTTCACAGCATCCTCCAGCTCTTGGGCTTAGGCAATTCTCTTGCCTCAGCCTCCCAAGTTGCTGGGACAATAGGCGCCTGTCACAATGTCTGGCTATTTTTTTGTTGTTGCAGTTTGGTCGAGGCCAGGTTCAATCCCGCAACCCTTGGTATATGGGGCTAGCACGCTACACACTGAACCACAGGCGCTGCCCAATCTTTCAGTTTTTTTAAGCTATCAAGCATTATCCAAGGGTAGCATTTTTTGTTTGTTTGTTTGTTTGTAATTGTCCATGAGTACAGGAAATAGACCTAAACATAGAACAGATGTGGACAATTAAAATGAAAGAGACAGTCTAGTGCTGGACCTTGGCCTGGAAGACTAGTAATACACAGGTAATGCACTATGAACTTCAATTTCATTCCTATGAGTATTCCCAAATATATATTAGTCCTTTACTGAGATATGGGCCCAAATGTAGATAGGGAATCAAAATCAAGAAAATGCCTTTTGACACATTGTCTTGCTGTCTTCAACCAACATTTCTTAATTGTTCACCTAGCAACATTTTAAGTAGCCGATAGGTCCCTTCTATTTTGATAAACCCCAAACTTTTTATAAGGCAGAGTGTATGAAAGGA
Organism: Arctocebus calabarensis; assembly: GCA_963573935.1. NCBI lineage: Eukaryota > Metazoa > Chordata > Mammalia > Primates > Lorisidae > Arctocebus > Arctocebus calabarensis. The sequence continues at coordinate 41,780 of CAUYON010135885.1, forward strand.
AAATTAAATAGTGGACAATTTTCTAAGGTTAATTGACAATTACCAAGGATACTCTCAGAAAAGAAGATTTAAAAAGCAATCCATTTCTCATTTATGGAGCTGTTTGAACATAGCTCTGTCAGGTCAGGATCTGTTGACCAAAATTCAGGGTATTTTCTGAAGACAGAAACAATGGCAGCGACCCCGCAGAGAAGACAGCAAGGGAAATGTCACATTTCAAAGGAAAAACATCAGTCGTGTTTTTTCATTCACCTGATTGCTTCAAGTCTGGCTGTGTGGCAAGTTGGAAAAGACAAAGTTGCTTTTGAATATATATCTAATGTTATTCTCCAATAATCCATATTCTAAATGTCTTAAATGAGCCTAGTTATAATTTTTTGAATTTTATGTTTTGAAATACTTGTGTCAACCACTATTACTGTTTCCTTTTGTTTCTTTCTGGTAATGTTCTCTGAATATATAGAAGCAAGCAGTACTTCCACTCATTAGCCCTTTTTTTAATGCTTGTTTTATTTTATAAAAATATACTTCCTAAAAATCTCATTCCACAAATTCAGATTTTCAAGAAATGTAGCTTTACCTGTTTTTACTTCCTCTTATGTCTTATTTTTAGAATATCTGCCACAAGCAGAAAGGAAATCTCGATAAACATAGAGAATCTTTGTCCATGAATTGGCATCACAGTTTAGAGAGTAGGCCACGTTCTCTTTGAGGTGTGGGGACGGAGCAGCCTCTGTGCTATTGTGAGACAGCTCATCTCCACATGTCCTGCTAGGCCATCTCTCTTTGTTGTTTGCCAGGTCTCTTTGAGTCTGGTTCTGTGTACTTCCTGAGGGCACAAGAAGCATTTCTCTACTTCAGTACACTACTCTGGTGGGATCAGTGCTCACTCTCTGATGCTATCCCAGATGCTTTTCGCTTCTGTGCTGTCCCTGAACTCACCAGAGATAGTTCATTTAACCCTGGATCTTTCTGAGGACTCACAGAGGTGCGCCTCAGAACCATGTGCCTGGGTGTAATATGCAATCATTCCTTTGTCATTCTACATGAGCAACACGGTGGTGGGATGGAATGGATGAGACTGTTTCTTTCAGTTTTTACCTGGAAACAGACTCAGATGTCTATCTTCTTGATTAATTCCAGGTACCTCAAGGTTTTGTTGTTCTAGGACTAATGGGCCGCCCATGGAAAAGCAATAGAGGCTAACTCTAAATAATTTGCATCTGTGCTTATTTTCATTGCCTTTGGAAAGGAGGCCATAGTTCTTGGCATTTGAATTGATAGCTTAGTTCTTTGCGGTTTTCTTTCCCTGGGACTACAAGATAGAACACTGAACAGTACAAATTGGACTGGGAAATAGGAAATGTGAAGACAAGGGGGAGAGCATGGGTAAATACAACAAAACATATGTGTCTGCAACTCTATATTGAAAATAGTTTCATAGATACACTATTTTTAAGCAATGGATAGCACAGCATTATTTGCATATGCTATATTTTAGATATTAACAATTTGTCAATGAAGGTTGTTTTTACTATTACCAGTAATGATATAAAAAACCCACATATTCATCTTTAGTCATATATGTTAGTGCATTTTTTTGGTTGTTGTTTTATCCCTAGTAGTGGAATTCCTGGATCAATGAATAAATACATTTTACAGTTTGAAAGTCATTGCCCAGATGCCCCCAAGAGAGGTCACATTGACTTAAAATCCCCTTAACAAAGTGTCAATTGATATTATTTGTAAATGCACATTTCAAATAATTGAATTCACTAATGTTATTTGAAGTTCATATCACTATTTTGACTTTAAAGAAGGCATAGCATTTAATTTAAAGGATAAATTGACATATATTATTTCTACGGTTATTTAAAATGTTAATGATGGCAAGAATGAATATCATATCATTTGCTTTATACTGAATTTCCTTACTTAGCCTCTTTTTTATGTTAGAAAATACCTAAAACTATTGCTAAAAATAGTTTCACTAAAATGTGAGTTCTATAAGGCAGTGAGCTAGTCTCTTGCTTTGCTCTCTAGGCAGGGTCTGGACATAGAGTGTGAGCTCAAGAAATGTAAATTAATGAATGAATACAAATTTAAAAACTAATAAACAACTCTGATCTTTGGAAATATTATGCAAATCAAAGCACTTGTGGTTCACTTTACTTACAGATAACTACATAGATAAAAATTACTGAACAATGAGTTCTTTAGAATTCTCCTTGTAATACTCATTACTAATTCAAGAGGCAAGAGAATTGCTTGAGCTCAAGAGTTTGAGGTTCATAGTAGGGCTGAGTACATTGGATACTTTTTCTTCCATTCTTGAGGTTCTTTGCTAAGAAGAATATGTTCCAGCTCCATCCATGTAAACATGAAAGAGGTAAAGTCTCCATCTTTCTTTAAGGCTGTGTAATATTCCATGGTTTACATGTAGCACAATTTATTAATCCATTCATGGGCACAAGAATATTGGGCAAGGGCAAGGAGGGGAGAGGCAAGAGTCGGGTAGGGGGAGAGTATTTGGTGGGGCCACACTTATGATGCATCTTAGAAGGGACAGGTGAAACAGTAAATACAGAATACAAATGTCTTCTTACAATAACTAAGAAAATGTCATGAAGGCTATGTTAATCAGTTTGATGAAAATAGTTCAGATTGTATATGAAACCAGCACATTTTACCTCTTGATTGCACTAATGTACACAGCTATGATTTAATAATAATAATAATAATGAAGAGTTTGAGGTTGCTGGGTGCTATGATGCCACGGCACTACCCAGGGAGACAGCTCGTGATTCCGTCTTAAGAAAAAAAAAGAAAACCCCAAGCAGATGTGGCAGGAGAGAGGAGATGAGATGGACAGTAAAGAACCCTACAGAATTGAAAGTTTCCACTTACCTTCCGTCTCATCCTTTAACAGGTTCTATTGATAATCCTATAAGTCACAGGGATGCAGCACATGAGGAAACCCATTTTATTTTGGGAAAATGGTGATTATTTGAAAACTTGATGTTTATCAAGTTAAAATTTATCTAAATTAGGTCTCCTAGGTAGTCCGTAGACTCCATATAGGGAATGTCTACATTTAGCATTTTGATATTCAAAGAAATATTTATGTTTCCCAGACTCTCCTCTAGTTCTATTATCCAATTATGAAATCCCATATTCTTCCCTCTCTACCTTAGTTTTCAACTTTTTAGATCTCTGCTTCTGTCTTTACTCTCCACTGCTACCCTAAACTGAAGGAAAGAATCTCCCACAATAAATGTTTGCGAAAGTGAGCACTGCATTTAAAAACACACGAGTACTCCTGAGATCTTTGGGGGAAGGAGAATAAATATGATCTCAATAAGGATTTGAGTTTTAACACCTGCATAGAGGACAAGATAGAATTCAACACCTAACTGAGCTGGAATAGACTGGAATAATTAAGTCTGTGTCAAGCTGGGATCGTCAAAATGTTTTCCAACACAGTATTTTTATCTTTGGTAGACTGGGCTCTGAATAGACACTAACAGCTTGCTGAGAATTATTAAGCTTGCTTCTCCAGGGATTAAAGTTTGAATTCATATGCCTGCATTATCTGGAAGCCTAATACCAAAAGCTTTGGTAAATATTAAAATAATTTTAAGTGATTCTTGGCCAACGATAAACTTGAGGTGCTTATCAGAAACAAAGATAAGAATAGTTGTAAGTTTATGTTCACAATTATTTACACATTCATGAAGTTCTGCTGAAAATGAACTGAGTCTGAATTAGCTAGATAACTGAGGATTTGACACAGAATGAGGAGGAGTCAGGAGATACATCAAGTATCTCCTGGGAAATACATCAAGAGATGTATTTGGGAAAACATCAAGAGACAAAACCATAACATAGAGATAATCAAATTAGATGTTCAACTTTAAGTCATCAAAGGAAATAAAGATGCAAATGAAGAACAAAACATCATTAAAATAAAATCAGTAGAAATTTTAAAAAACAAAATAGAATTTTTATAAACATCAGTAATTTCCAATGTTTATAAAAAGTAAAATATTAAAACATTTTGAAAATAACCAAAGAAGAGATGAGTGTCCTAGGAGAGCTTACTAAAGAAATTCTACAAAATGAAACATAAAGAGATAAAGAGGTGAAAACTATAAAAACAAGTTAAAGAGATCCCCATGATCAGGTCTTGATGATTCAGAGTTTATTTATTATGAGCTACAAAAGGGAGGATTAGATAAAATGCACAGGAGGTAAAATTGAAGTGATAATTCATAAGAACTTCCTAGACTTAATAAAGACAGTCAATTCTTAGTTCCCAGGATTACAATAAATTCCCACCAAGAAAAATACATGACATGCATACTTTGTGTACTAGTTATCTACTGTTACTTAATAAATTACCTCAGGTTATTTTAAAATTCAGAGGCTTAAAGCAATAGCATTAGTTTCACATAGTTTGTGTGGGTTGGGAATTCATGCACTGGTTCTGCCTCTAGGTCTTTGAAAGGTTTGCAGTTAAAGCCACAGTCATCTAAAGCCTTCTGTGCGGTGGGAGATCCACTCCCAAGATGGCTTGGCTGCATGGCTGGCAAGTTCTGCTGCATAAGACATCTCCTAGGAATGCTTCTGTGACATCCCAGGAATATCCTCATGACATAAAGATTGACTCCCCTTAGAACAGATAATGCAAGAAAGAAATAAATGGAAACTGTATCATTTTTATCTTGTACCCTCTGAAGTCACATAACATCAGTTCTACCATATTTTAATAGTTAGAATTAAGACAATAAGTCTGTCCTACTTTTAATGAAGGAATGTCAAAAATCTGCAGACATTTTTTAGAACCAGTACATGTAGAAATGTTGAAATAAAACTACAAATGATCCAAGAAGCAGACCAAAGAACCAAATGCCAATATGAATTCATGGATAATTCAGAAGTTTATATAAAGAAATAATAGCTATCTTTAAACAAAATAAAATTTGGAAGGCAATTTAATATTATCTTCAAAGAGTTGAGAAAAGAAGTGCCAATATAGAATTCTAAAACCAGATAAACTGTGATTCCAAAATAAGTAAATAATACAAAGTTTTTCAAACAGCAAATAAGCTGCAATAATTTAGCACCATCAGGCCTTTCATAAAGTGCTCAAGAAGCATCTTAGGAAGAACATTGAAATTAAGAAAAAGAAATTAAGAAAAAGATTACAAGCAGAAAAAAATAGATATATGTTTATATCTGGATACTTACTGAATTTTCAAAATAATAATGGAAATTACTAATCTGGTGTGGGTCAAATCAAAGCAAAGTAAAATAAAAAATAAGACAGGAGAAGGGAATGCTCAAAGTTAAGGCATTCTGAGGTCCCAGCATTGTTTGGAGAAGGCTATAATTTTGATCATTTTTGGCATTACAAGCTTAATTAAATAATTCAAATAGAATATAGATATTAAAAATAGTGTAAAAGAAAAAGAGAATAACAGCACTTATTTCAAGAGAAAGCAGCACAAACAAAAGTGTACATAGGTACTGTCATTAGAAAGCACCAAATAAAATGAAAGAAATGAATAATAGTATGTAATGATCTTAATACAAACTGACTAAACTTGCAAATTAAAAAAAATCACCAAATAGATAATCTCAATTTATATTGTCACAACTAAAATGGAAGGACAGAAAGGTAAGAAGTACATTATTATTATTATTATTATTGGCATTAAACTCTATTTACTATTTGAAACATGGTGTACATTTACATATTTGTAAGAAGTAAATAATTAAAGAGATAGATAAAATACATGTTAAGCAATAGAGTGGTTGTCATCCTGATACAATCAAGAAAGTGATTTTAATATAAAAGCATTATTTGTCAAAGGATAATTCTCATGGAATGCTGAAAAGGTCAATCTCTTAGGCAGACATAAAATTCTATGTACGTATTATCTATTTAAATAATCTCAAAAAACAGAAACACTTTTTCAAAATTACCATGGTAAAGAAATAAATTGTGTCATCACTTCTCAGTAATCTGTAGAAGACATAAAAAAAATAGTTAAGCTAGAGAATATTTGTATAATATAACTAATAAGCTTAATCAAAGACACCTATAGACTCCCACATCAAGAAATTATGAAATATACATTGTGTTCACCTGTAGTTTGTAATCCTCATAAAAATTGATCAAGTATCATGTATGAATTCCCAAAATATATAAAAAAACTGATGCCATATGTTCTCTATACATGAAGTTAATACAAAAATTAGCAAAGAAAAAAATATATATATGGATATTAAAATCATCCTACGTTCCGTATATTAGTAAGTATTTTAAAGTTCTATTATTTAATGCATTGCCATTTTGGAATAAAGTAGATAAGTGAACAAATGAAACAAAATGAAAACCTAGAAACAGACCAATATCCTTTAAAAATCTGAAATATAACAAATGGAAAATTTTAAATCAGTAGGGAAAGAAAAGCCTGTTCAACATGGTGATGAGACAACTGTTTATCCATCTGACAGATAAATAAAGAAAGAGCCAAAAAAGATCCTCATTTCAACAAAAGTAAAAATCATTTCCAAATATATTAAAAACATAAATCTGATATAAGAACTTTATACTTTAATGGAAAACAAGAAATTACTGTAATGGCCTTATGTTAGATATGAATTTCTTACACAAGATGAAAAATAAAAATAAAAATAAAGTCAAGTTAATAAAGATTATCATATCAATATTTAAAATATCAGTATGAGAGATAGTAACATAAGCAAAGGGAAGATTGAAGGTGCAAATTGGGAAAATAAATTTTCAACTTGTATAGTTTTTTTTTTTTTTTGGAACCTGTGGTCTTTATTCATGCCCCTTACCAAGTGCAGTCAGAGCCAAGGCCCCTGCCCAAAGCAGATACCCCAGGGGCCTGGGACTCTGGGTCATGCCAAGTCCCTTGCCCCAGGCACTGTCCTGTGAGCCAGAAATGTATAAAGTGCTGGTGTGTGACCATCCTTTGGGGAAGGTCAGAGCATAAGCCTGGGTCCCCAGAGGACTGGGT
>CAUYON010135888.1:0-13436 GCA_963573935.1 Arctocebus calabarensis
GTTTGTTTTGAGACAGAGCCTCAAGCTGTCACCCTGGATAGAGTGCCATAGCATCACAGCTCACAGCAACCTCCAACTCCTGGGCTCAAGTGAGTCTCTTGCCTCCGCCTCCCAAGCAGCTGGGACTACAGGCACCTGCCACAACGCCTGGCCATTTTTTGGTTGCAGCTGTCATTGTTGTTTGGTGGGCCCGGGCTGGATTCAAACCCGCCAGCTCAGGTGTGCGTGGCTGGCGCCTTAGCCCATTGAGCCACAGGTGCCGAGCCCAGAATTACAGAATTTAAGAAATAATGAGCTTAAGATTAAACCAGTTATTTGCTCCTGGCTCAGCACCCTCTTCATCTCTTGTAACAAGTGCTGTGTGGAAAAGTCAGGTTTGCGTGAGACCATTCAGAGGCTTTCCACCACCACCAAGGCAGAGTGTTTAGGCTTGCCTCACATTCATAGTTCACAAACTGCAAATGGACCTTCAGGGCCCTCTTTCATTCTTTAAGATTTCCCAGTCTTAATTCTTTAGTTCATCCTGATGGCATTACAGTATAAAGTGTGTGTACTACATGGGAAGCTGTAGCAATACAGCCATTTTACCATGGACTGAATCCTACTGCAGACCTAACTCCTTTTTGTGGGAGGTAGGTTGGTGATCTCTCAGCAGGGCACCTCACTGTAATCCAGGGGAAAGTGCAAGGTCCTGCCATCCCTGGGGGTCACCAAGACCATCAAAGATGAAAGGAGCCCAGAAGCTCCCCAGACAGGTCAAAGTCACTAAGACCATCCCTGCCTGGAGAATCATTTAGATTAGGAAACCTGGCCCTGTGCGTATGAAACTTGTTTTCCCCTCTCCTTTCTAAATATGATTTCTGTTCTTGTGGACAACTCACTACCCTATGTTCTAATCACCCAGCCATTTCTTCTTTACCTAGTCTGCCTGGGGCCTTGGGATTCTTCTAATCCATTTAGAATGTGGGCACCTTTATGTTTTGCACATACACTCAGTGTTAGAGATCAGTAGAAGGTTTCTGAGAAGTAGGAAAGTAGCTACCTTGACTTAGCCTGCTGCCTGGGTTTACGAGTCAACATGCAACTTTCCCTAGGCTCTCAGACACTGTCCATGAAGCTGGTGTAGAGTCTTGTGATTTTCTTCCAGCTTCATCTCTCCTGTTGACTCTCAATCTAGGGCAGGGTCCTTAGTGAACCCCACACCTTTTCTTACTGTCAAGATTCCTTGTTGTGGTCCCTGAGGACATGCCCTGTGCAAGGAGATGATTTTATTCCCCAAGTACACTCAAGGTGTCACCTCAATTCTTTGAAAGTAATTAACCATGGAGTTTAATAAAGGGAAGAGAAAGTATCAGGATACCAAACAGACATCTCTCATCCTTCTTCCTGGGTGTCCAGGCTTGGGATATGTCAGGAAAGATAGCCTGTGCTAGGAGTTAGGAGGCCAGAATTGTACTTCCAGCTTTGCAACTCACCCATCCCATGGCCTACCCACAAGTCATCCAGTTTGGAGTTCCTCTCTTTAATTTGTAAAATGAAAAGATGGACTACAAAATTGCAAAGTTTTCTTCCAACTCTAATCCAATTAATCCATACTCTGGCCTAATGAATTCATGGTTAATCCTTCCTTGGTAGGTTCTAATACGTTCTAGCAAAATATTTTCCGCCCTAAGAATGCACCACAGGCCTGAAGTTCTGACAATGAGCTAAATGCCCTGCACTAAATTAATGCTTTACAGCCTGTCCTCTGTGCCACCCTGGGAGGCTGGTCTGCCTCTGCTTTACAGCTGAGAGCAGCCATTTCAGGAGAAACTGGCCAAGGAATGTTTGACTTCTAAGGCAGATCTCTCCTTTCATTCCTAATAACCACATAGTTGCTCATAGTAGGATGCATTCTTGAACTTAATTGTCAGATCTCATGAGATGACAGATCTAATGACCATTCCGGAAAAAGTGTTCCACAATTGCTTTGAAGTATGGACTAGGTATTGGTTTTGGTACACGGCTTTCCAAGGGGACTACTTTCAAGGTGACCATAGTGATATTCAGCAATGAAGCTGAATGTAGCACATTTTGTAGGATGAATTCGCAAACTTAATTGTCCAGCCCCATATGCCATAAATATTCATTTTCTTCCATGGGCTCACTGATAACTCCTTTGAATTCCAGCATGGCTTCTTTCTGCTTTACTGAATTTAGTCACTATTATCAATACGTAACATTCAAATTAGAAAACTATAGAGCTTTTTACAGCGTGCTTTTAATTACACCATCTCACTTCCAAAAACTCATCTCTTTGTACACACAGATAAAGGGAATAATTGAAATGTAAAGCCTTCAAAGTGTACAAATTGTAGTTTTGAATACTGTTCAGAAGTTGTATTGAATGACATTTATTTATATGGTAAGTAAAAAGAAACAATTTTTGCATCTTAAAAAGCTCTGAATGTCTCCAAGGCAGGAAATAAATTCAGTGGCTCCTTATAATGCATAAATGTACTAATAATATTTGATACCTATTCTTCTAAAGAGAAAGAAAATACATTGATACCTTGAGCAGTAAAAATGAAACTCCTTCACTACAAAGTTAGTCAAAATGAGATCAAAACAAAGCAGCTGACATAAACGCAATAACTAGAATCCCTATGGAGGCTGAAGCAGCATATTTTAAATGAAAGTACTTACTGGTAAAAAAATTTTCAAAGCACAGATGTATAATGCAGTTGTACATGTAAGTGAGAGAGAATATTATACCAGCTGCAAACTCCTGCTTTTTCTTCTTGTTTAAGTTGATCATGATGGGATAAACATAACTTTGTAGGCAGGTCTGACAATTAAGTTCACTAATTCATCCTGAAAAGGGGCTACATACCTCATTGCTGAATATCAATATGGTTACCCCCAAAACACTCCCCTTGGTAAGCTGTGCACTGATGCCAATGCCTAGCTCACCCTTCAGGGGAACTTTGGAACTCTTTTTCTGTAATGATCATCAGAGCCATCATTATTGGGAAGTTCGAGAATTAAGTTCACAATCTTGCCACCATGCGTTTATGTTGGCAGCACTGTGCAAACAACTCAGTAAGATTTCCTAACCTTGATATATCAGTGTCTCACAGCTGTTTTTGGGTCAGTGTGTGATGTCTTGCTGAGTGGTCTTCATTTTGTTGTGAATTGTTGTGTGCCATAGGATAACAGCTTTGATGATCATTCCAGAAAAAGAGTTGCACAATTGCTTTGAAGGGTGGACAAAGTGCTGGTGTCAGGGTATAGCTCCCCAAGAGGAGTGCTTTGAAGGTGACCATAATGATATTCAGCAATGAGACATGTAGCACTTTTCCTAGGATGAGTTCATGAATTTAATTGTCAGACTTCCATATATTATTTAAATCTACGTAGAAAATGACTAAAGGGAGACTTGTACTATTTTTCTTTCTCATTGTCTAAGAAATAAAAAGTAGGTTTTTGCAGGGGCTTTCTTTTATTTCATCCTCTTTCAAAATAATGTTTTTACTTTCTAGCCTGTAGAATAAAAAGTACCAAAGCCAAATGCTGTGAGGCAGTGCTCTGTACCATCATTTTTATTTTTCCTTTTCCAAAGAGAATTTCTATGACCAGACTGTCAACAATGAAATATTTGGAGGAGAAGGGCAATTTATTTTTAAACGTTTATGGCATTGCAAAGCCCAACTAGTTACTTGACATTATTATTTTTAAATAAATCATTCAAGGCTTATGTGGCAATGGAAGGCACAGCCTCAAGTATTTAGGGTTATAGGAAAAGTCAGCAATTGGTTGGAAGCCTAGATCTAAATTTATGTCCCCCAGAGACCTGACTGCTGAGACTTGTGGGAATAATGTGCCATACACAATTAGAAGTGAAATTATATTAAGCAGGCGTGAAGAGAGCTGGGTAACATATTGACCTGGCCCCTGTGCCTTGTTAGTAGTGATTAACTTAACAATTTCCAAGGACAGAGGGAGTCTTGAGGAAATGGGATACATCACACACTCTCCTGCATCTCCTTGGGTTGTTTCCACCACCTGGAATTTTGCCCCCTTATCCAATTGAAATCCCCCATCCACCTCAAAGTCACCTTTGTCTATTTCAACTTCCACTCAATTCTTATTTCTAAAGCTCAGAAAGCCTAAAGTGCATTAGCACTTTATCAACTTGCTTTTGTCTTATTTGCTTACAGTTTACATTACCTATGTTGGTATGTGAAAATTCTCTCGAGATTATATTTTAATCAGACCCTATACAATACTCAGCATATACTGGGCATTCAGAATTAATTATTAATTTTCTCTCTAATAAAAGAAGGATCACAATCATGGAGCAAAACCTAAACATATGCACCTCAATAACTGTTACACTGTGAAGTAAGAATAATTACAGGTACCCTCTGGGTTGTGGAACATCTAATCTCGCTAACAAGGGCTGCCACTGAGTTAAAGCATTTCCTTTGGATGCCTCTGAGCACTGCCCAAAAGCCAACAGCAAAACAGGGAAGAAAACATAAAATGAGCAGTATGGTAGAAGGGGAAAAGGAAGGAAGGGAATAAAGTCTAGAGCTAAAAAAAATGGGCATTATCAGTTAATTTCATTCTAAGAAAAAAACTTGCAAGGTTTATATTTCTTATTCCTACTTCACAAATAAAGTCTCAGAGCTGTTTCTGATCAAAGGTAAGGCAGAAAATGGTTGCACACATGAAGCTGACTGGTTCCTTAGTTCAGAAAAATAGCAAATATGTCCTTTCTCATTAATAAGCAAGAAGGAAAGAGAGAATGGGAGTGAGCAAGAGAGTCAGATGTGTCTGCAGGTGGATATTACAAAACCAGCTTACTTGCCACTTGGTCCTCTGATGACCCTTGTTGCCCACCCTTACTGCAGAAAAGGAAATAAGTTTGCCCTTGTTGGAGAAAGAAAAGAAAAATCTACTATAGAATTTCAGAGGATAAAATATTGCTTCCTCGGTGGGTTAGTGAAATGCCTATTTCAAAACTGTACAAGGCAAGTACCAGTGCTTTTCAATTCCCTAAAAATTGTTCATTCCCTTTTATGCAAACTACATTAATTGCAAATAGAAAGACTTACAAATCAACCACCCAATTAAAATTGCCCTTAGTTCAAATCCACCAGTTTTAGACTAATTTTCATCTGCTTAGTTAAGACAAAATTTCGCTTTTCTCTTTTCATAGCAATTCAGCAGAAAATTTCTCTGCCATGCTCCTAAAAATCCAACATATATGGAACACTGAATACTGTAATTTAGAGATTTGCACAAAAAATCCTTTAAATAAAAATATGATGGTTATTTTGGCAGATTTCTTAGAAAATAAAAACTATCAGAAGCAAGAAAATAATTATGGCCTACATGCTCACTAAGCCCAGAACGGGGGACTTTATTTTCATATGATAGGCTATAACTTCTCTGCTCTATCTTTATCTCCTCATCAAAGGTGAATTTTAAATAGATTAACTTTCTATTGACACTAAAAAGAAAATCTGAAGTAAAATAAGTGCCATGATCCCTGGTGATCATTTTATGTTTTTAGTTTGATTTCCATGAGCTTCTTTCTCTCCTTAAGTTCTTTAAAACCCGTAAGTCATACCTTACTCAGAGGACTTCGGACATTGCCATGCCGAAATTGTGTATTTGGTAACTACTTTTTGTAGTTGATTTGAAAACAAAAGATTTTTAGTTCTCTTTAATATATTGAAAACTCCAAAAACAAAAAAATATCTCTAGAGGAGAGGCTGTAAGTTAGCCTCTGCTTAACTAGCCTGGGTGTACATAGGGGATTAGAGAAATGCCTAAAAATCAATTGATTTTTCTTTCTTCAACCCCAATACAAACTGCTTTCCTACCACTACACAAATGAGGTTGCTTTTAGGTACCAACTTAAATTCATGTCATAAAACAATTCCTAGCCTAAATCACACTTATATTTCTATATAATTAACTTGGTAGCTTTTTAAATACTGTCAAGAAAAATGAAATAGAATTTTCAACTAAACAATGACTGCATTAAATGTGGATGCAGTTTTTTTTGGATGAAATATTAATTTTTAAATGTTTGGAAGAGCTGCTTTTGAAAATCAAAGGAATCCCACATAAAGGTCTAGATTCCTGTCTTACCTTTATTGTAGGACTGAACATTAATTTCAACATACAACAATCAATTGGAGTGAGGTGGAGGTCTCCTTTGAACAGGGACACCATTACCTTCTGCCCAACAGCCAGTAGGCTTCTCTCATCTAGATTACCTTCATCAAAGAGTCAGTGGTTCAAAAATCAGTTCTTTTTTTAATTATTTAAAAAATGCTGAGTTTTAACAATGCTATTTGCTTTCAATGGACTCCAGGCAAAGCCATTAAGGGTGAAGATTTACAGAGAAATAGGAAGTCTTCATATTCCATTTGGTTCATGGTAGTTAATCATCCACCTATCTGGTGACACAATTAGTCCCACACAACCAACTAAGATTTATAAACAGAGAAGTGCCACAAACAACCAGCACCATTGAGAGTCGAGGGAGGGAAAAATTCATTAAATTTTACTCCTTTCCCCACAAAAATGTGCTTGCTGACTTACAAATGAAGGAACAGAAAATGGATATTTGCTATCTAAATCCTTTTACCATCAACTTCTTTTCAAAATTCTCCTGGTATGACTTCAAAATATCTTATTTTCCACATTAACACACTTCCACTCTTTTAATGCACCATACAACTACTTCAAACAGTCCATCAAAATGCATTTCATATCTCTTCCCCGTGAGTCTTAATATTCTTCTGTGTTATGAAGGCTTGCAGTGCATTTGATTCTTCTGCCACTTATCATTGGTTCATAATTGGTCTGGACACAGTGTTTTGATAATGCCCACTTCCCTCTGATACCACAGTGCCTCTTACTTGCAAATTGGAGGCTCTACTGAACAATCAGTCAAGAAATTTATTCTCAGCAGTATATGTGTTAGCATATAATTTAGATCAATTAATTAAAAATAAACTAATGAAGTACCTTAAAGGGGAAAGTAGAAAGGTGTGGAGAGCTGGCTGTGAGGCGGCAGGGCTCCCACAGCCTGGGGAACATTCAGAGAATGAACCCCCAACTGCTTCTCCTCTTTTCCCAAAACAATCAAATTCCTTCTTCATGCTCACCCTGCCAGAAGTCACTAGCTCTTTTTTTGTCTAGTTAATTTTTAAGAACTATGCAGAGAGCCTTGTGATCTTTCCCTTCTTACTTCTTATCATATGTTAATGAAATTGAGTAGAAATCATTAACAGGATGATCTGTCTTTATTAAAGTCATTTATATTTTCTGATCATACTGTAAGACCAAAGATATGTCTTTTGTCTCTGCTACTTCCCCGTAGACAACCCTGTACAGATACTATAAAATAAAGCTGACTTTGTGCTTTGGTGCTGGCTGTAGCCATCAGCTCAGTGAGACCTCCCCATCCCATCTTTTGTCTCTGTCTTCTCTTGTGCTGTATTTTTCTCAATCCCTGCCACTTCTACTCTGGTTCACGGTAGAAAGGCACTGATAAACCTGAAAACATACTTGATTTTTCTTTCTTCAACCCCCAATTGACACTGCTTTCCTACCACTACACAAATGAGGTTGCTTTTAGGTACCAGCTTAAATTCATGGCATAAAACAATTCTTAGCCTGAATCATGCTTTTACTTCTATATAATTAACTCTGGTAGCTTTTTAAATACTCTCAAGAAAAATGAAACAGAATTTTCAACTAAACAATGACTGCATTAAATGTGGATTTTCAAAATGTAAGTATTTAATATGAGATATATGAAGCTGACAGAAATTATCCAGCTATGTGTGTCTCAAGTTTTCATAGTACATGGCTGAATGCTTTCTGGACAGCATATATATATATATATATATAATATCTGCATGTAACCTTTTTAAAGTTTGTGTATGTGTGATCATTACATATTTCTGTGAGCTTAACAGGCTCTCTTAATTGTTGTCATCTTCATGCTTCACAGACACCAATAAACTGGTTTCCTTAGCAATGGTTACTAAGCACTTAGGAGATATTGAAATTTTCTACTTATTATAATATGTGCCATACATTTTACCCCTAGAAATCTGCCTGATTATTTTCGAAAGGTAAAATTACTTAATTTAAATTTTCTTCAAAGCAAGATACAGTGTCTAGCACATCTGGTGTCTGGTGCTTACTACCAAAAGAACCTGGACATTTGAACCAATTTCTTAAACGTATGAAAACAGTCCAAAGTTTGCTCATATGATCATACCATACTTATTGATTCTGATTCCGTATGTTTATAGGTGAATATTATCAGCATTACATCTAGTGTCACTTAGATTCCAGACCCATATTTCCAGCTATATTACATACAAAAAAACCCCTTAATCCTACAGGCAAGATATCAATAATCTGTTATCTCTACCTCCTTTCCTCTTTCTTGCTATCTCTTTCTTATTGATGACACCATCATCGTTTGTTAGTTCTATAGTAAACATTTATGATGTTCACCTCTATTTCTGATTCTCTTCTCCATCTGTGCCCACAAGAGGATTCCACTTATCCATGCCCTTATTAAGCACAGCCCTGTGACATAGTAAGGAAAAAAAAATCCTTTGTTGGATTGAACTATTGAAATTTGGGGGTTGTTTGTTACTAAAACATAACTGAGATAACTGAGTTGGCTTTGACTGCTATATCACTTCTCAAATATCAAACCTGATGTCATTGAATTAGGATTAAGCTTAGGTGGATATAACATGAAAATTTAAAAGGCTAATGACAAAAATATATTTTATCTTGATTTCTATGCCATGTAAAAGTGTCCAGAGGGAAGAGTTCTTAGACTGCAGCATGAACAGGCTGCAGTGGTTCAGGCTTCCACCTCCTTGCTTCTGATCACAAGAGCATTTGCAGCAATTTGACTTCTGGTTCATGACACCCAAAAGCTGGTAGTGCTCCAGCACGTCCCATCCACATCTCAACAGTGGAAGGAAGGAATGGAAGAAGGGAGCACTTCTCTTTGAATAAGAATTTCTAGAAGTTGCACGTATACTTCACAGGGTAAAAATTAATCACATGGCCACAACTAGCTACAGCATTTATAAAATACACCTTTTAGCTAGGTGGTGATGTGTCCAGCTAAAATTCTGGCTGATTTTTTTAAATTAAATCATAGCTATGTACATTAGTGTAATCAAGGGGTACAATGTGCTGGTTTCATATACAATCAGAAATATTTTCATCAAACTGTTTAACATAGCCTTCAAGGCATTTTCTTAGTTATCGTATGAAGACATTTGTATTCTGCATTTAGTAAGTTTCACTTGTACCCTTCTAAGATGCACCATAGGTACGGCGCTACCAATTACCCTCCCTTCACCTAACCTCCCCCTTCCCTCCCCTCCCTTGCCCCTTTCCCCATATTCTTGTGCTGTAATTGGGTTATAGCCTTTATATGAAAGCTATAAATTAGCTTCATAGTAGGGGTGAGTACATTGGATACTTCGGCTGATGTTTTTAAATAAAAAAGAGAATAAATATTGAAAGGTAACTGTCATTGTCAGCCACAGTTATGTTTGACTTGGATGTTTCCACCATGTTCTCATCATTAAGTTTTATTAGTCCCACTGTCTGTCAATTCTGACTTTTCCATTTTGCTCCAATGATATTTATACAAGTAGTCTTGGCTAGAATTATGGCAATCAGTTAACTGCTCTTCCTCCATCTCTTTCACTCTTTCCCTTGAGAACTGGAATTTATGTTTAATGTTCTATATGATCATAGTCCGCATAATCCTTCACTCTTCCATAGCCTCTCTCCAACGACTCTCCCTTAACCATAACATGAGTTTTAATTACTTAGTACGAAATTCAAGACTTTCAGTAGTAAATTTGCTCATAATAAATGTTTACACCATCCTTTCCCACTAGACTACGTATACTCATATACAGCCGTCCCTTGATATCTGAGGGGCATTCGTTCCAGAATCATATCCCACCACTCCATCCCCCATGGATTCCAAAATCTACAGATGCTAAAACTCTGTATATAAAATGATGCAATATTTCATATAACATGACCTATGCACACCTTTCTTTATAACTGGAATCATCTTTAGATTATTTATAATGCCTAAAATACAACTCTGTAAATGCTGTGTAATTAGTTTTTGTATTGTTTAGGGAATAATGACAAGTAAACAAAGTCTACACATGTTCAGTATGCATGAAAACCTCATTTTTTCCCCAAATATTTTATGTCTCTGATTTGTTGAATCCACAAAGTTGATAGCCACAGATAAGAAGTGCTGCTTTGGGGATTAGTCTTTCTTCTTCAGAGCGGGGAGAACCTGCCTCCTCCCACTTATCACTGCCATTCTGATCTTTCAAGCACCAGCTGAAATATCACTTCCTCTAGGAAGAGTTTCCTCATCTTTCAGGACATGAAAATTATTCTTTCCCACTTCCTCTACCAAAATATTATTCATAGTTCTTTACAGCACTTCAATTTGTATTTCTTTATGTATATATCTATCTCATTAGATCATAAGATCTTTCAGTATAAAGATTGCGTTTCTTTCGTACATTTAAAGTTTTCTATTTCTGATAGATTGTCAGGAGATGATTGTTGAATTAGTGTGTGTATGAGGTTTGGTGTCACAGAGATAATATGCATACAACAAATATTAAGATATGATTATGAATTATTCCTCATGTAGTTCTTCTGTAGTGTTATTCACAGTTAAGGCAGCATTGACGCTAAATCAGATTCCCAACTTATTCCTAGACTTATCATTATTTACCTTAAATATCTTTGATGTCCAAATTAAGAGACTTATTCTGAGTAAATGAAACAATGTTATCATATTAGCTGCTTTACTTTTAATATGAAGAAGTTTAATAGCTTTCTAATCAGCTAGATTAGATCCTAATAAACTGTATTTCCTTACAAGGACCTTGTAAGTATTGATTTTTAATTGCCTGATCTCTACATTAAATCAATGAGTGGGTTCTTCTTAGAAAACCTAGGTTCACTTAGATAATCTCTCACCTTTTCCAAAATAATCCCATTAGTTCCAATGTTAAGAAATAAAAATATTTCTGTGTCATAAACTTGCTTACTTATGAGCCAGATAGAGGATAAATGCCGAGATGTGTGTTATTCTAAAAGCAACATTATTTGGTCATTATTAGAATCCAATTTATAGACTAGTGAGGTCTTTCAAAATGAATTTTGCTCATTTCATTTCAAATTAAAAGTTAATACTGTATAATCATATCTAAGGACAGGGGAGCCCTTATGATACATGTATCTCATTTCCCTGGGCTGCTATTAAGAACTATCCCCACTCCAGGATTCAGGGGTAGATCCTATTTGGCCACAATTTTCTCAGTGAGATGAGGACCTGCTGCAGCACTTTTGAGCCCATGAGGGAATATGGTTAACAAGCTAAGATGGAAATGCCAAAAGAATCCCAGATAGATAGAGTAGATTCCCAAATAAAACAGTGCCTGTAGTCTGTCAACACTGGACATTTCAGGGTGTGAACCAGCAAATTATTTTTATTGCTTAAGCCAGTTTGAGTTGGCTTTAAAACCAATGCATTATTCAAATTAAAGGCCTACAGTCAGAAAAGATTGCCCCATATTTGCAACTGAGCCATCATCACATTTTTCGAGCACTTAAAGGGGAAATTAGAGGCTTTGGAAACATAATCTAACTGATAATTCTTATAAAAGTAAATTCACCAATGGGAATAAAAAAACATTGCTTAAATCTGGAGTCTGGAAACATTTAAGGATGAATACTGCGGGCCAGTTCACACACTTCTGAAAGAAAGGCAGTGACCTAGAACAAAATATCTTGAATTTAAGTGGCCTAAGGCAGCCACCCCCTTGACTATTTAGCAATTATTGATCCAATTTTCTCTATTCAAGGGATCTGAGCAAATAATACCTATATTATTTACTTTCTTTTCACAGCTACTGTTCCCATACTGATATTGCAAACTGTATACTCCGAGCACACTTAAGTATGTGCTATTTAAGTAATTAAGTGCTTCCTAGCAGTAATTTGTTAAAGGCTGAAGAACTGGCATTTACTCAAAAAAGCATAATGTTATTAACTCTGTTATTTATCCTTCTGAGAACATTGGCTCTGTATAATACAGTAAGAATAAAGCTGCAAAGAAAATAGTATATAAATGAAAGGTCAACATACTGAAGCTAATCATCTAATTACTCCATGACACAGAATAGGAAACGTTTTAATTTTCATACTTTATTCCTGAATTTGAAGCTTCCTGAGACTCTACAGAATAATACAAACTTCATTTGGCACTGAAGAAAATGGCAAAGATAATAAAGAAATGACTCAAACATGTAAAAATTCTATTAACAAATTATATCCTTTGCTAAAAGATACAGTCCAATTTAATATTGAATTTAAACATTTAGTTACTTTGTGAAAAATATTTAAGAAAAGTAATTTTCATCCATCCTCTTTGGCTTGTTTTTGGTCTCTTTTTATTGTTAATTTACTTGCTCTGAGCAAATATGTATTAATATGTAAGTGCACATTTTAATTATTAGTGACTGTATTAGTTAGCTAGGGCTACGTCTTAGTCCATTTTGTGTTGCCATAGTGGGATACCTGAGGCTGGGTAATTTACAAAGAATAGAGGCTCATTTAGCTCATGATTCTTCAGGCTGTACAAGAAGTATGGATTGGGTTTCTGTTCATCTTCTGATGAGGGCTTCAGGCTGCTTTCACTCATGGTGGAAAACAAAGGGAGCTAGCATATGCAGAAACCATATGGAAAGAGAGGAAGGGGAGGAGGCAGGGTGGTGCTAGGCTGTCTTTAATAACCAGATGTCTCAGGAATGAATAGAGTGAAAACTCTTCCCCTAACTAAAAAGGATGAACCAATTCATGAGGGAACTACCTCCATAACCCAAACACCTCCCACTAAGCTCTACCTTCCAATACAACAACACTGGAGATTAAATTTCAGCATGAGATTTGGAGTAGACAAACCATATCCAAACCAAAGGAGACTGCTCTAACCAAATACCACAGCCTGACTATTGTAAATAACAGAAATTTATTTTCTGACATTTTTACAGCTGGATGTTCAAGGTCAAGGTGCCAATAGGATTGGATTCTTCTAATGGCTGCCCTCTTTCTTCTTCTTTACATAGTCTTCCCTCTGTGCATGAGCATCCTAGATGTCTCTTCTTTTTTTTTTTTTTTTTTGTGGAGACAGAGTCGAAGTCTATTGCACTCGGTGGAGTGCTTTGGAGTAACAGCTCACAGCAACCTCCAGCTCTTTGGCTCAAGCGATTCTCTTGCCTCAGCATCCCAAGTAGCTGGGACTACAGGTGCCTGCCACAGCAACCGGCTAATTTTTG
>CAUYON010135889.1:0-42864 GCA_963573935.1 Arctocebus calabarensis
ATATAGTGATCAAGGAAATGCCATGAAGGATATCTGTAACAGTATGATCAAAATATTTCTGAATGCATATGAATCGTGCCCTGTGATTGCACCAATGTACATAATTATGATTCAATAAAATTATTAAAAAAAAAAAAAAAAAAAAGAAAGGCTTCATGTCCAGGCGTGGCTCCTGTAATTCAGTGAGAAGGGCGCTGGCCACATACACTGAAGTTGGTGGGTTTGAGCCTGGCCCGGGCCTGATAAACAACAATGACAACTGCAACCAAAAAATACCAGAGTGTTTTGGTGGGCACCTATAGTCCCAGCTTCTTAGGAGGCTGAGGCAAGATAATAGCTTACGCCCAAGAGTTGGAGGTTGCTGTGAGCTGTGAGGCCATAGAACTCTAGTGGGGGCGACATCCTGAAAAAAAAAGTTTCATGTCCAAATTTATTAAACAAGACAACTGTCTAATCCCAGTCACTGTCCTCTCCTTCTTCTCAAAAATGGAAATGTAAATGGCCAAAAGTTATGAACAAAGCAGAACCCGACTCTACACTGAGATATAGCATTTCTCCAACATTTCTGTATTTAAAATTACTTTTCTATTGAACAATTATCTTATAACTCAAAAAAAAATCAGTAAGTTTTAGAATAAAAATGGTGCATATAAATGCAAAACTGGACAGCAAGTGAAATTAGGGAAGAAGATTCTGCTACGGCCAGTCCCTGTTTGCTCTGAAGTCGAACCTATATGTTAGTAGGAATGATACATTTACCTATTGCCTGTATTAACTTCCGTTCATAAGTGAGAACTGAAAATCAGTGGGATGTTTGTAACTCAGGGACTTACTGTAATAACCCCTGTTTTTAAGTGCAAGTTGTATATAAGTCAGCTGTTTATAACTCAAGGACTGCCTGTACTTTGCTTTCTGTATACATCTACACTACCTAACTATTCTACATTGGGCTTTTTATCATTTTTATAATCAGAAGAAATATACATACTGAAAATAAAATGCATATGCTACCTATGTTTTAAGTAACTTGACATGGTCTTGGATCACTAGTCAATACCATCGTAATTAAATAAGTGGTGGAATAATCTTGACAAAGAACACAACCTGTCTCAGTCAACAAAGTATACAACCTTGCTTTACTCAACAGCCTGTCTCTTCTACTGCTTTTGATTATATGCTTCACTCTACCACCCTAAATTAAGAAATCAAATTAGCAGGTGCATGTTGACATTAAGCCATAACCTCTTTATCGTGATAGGTTTGTAATTAGCATTTATATACGGCCATAGGAGAGCTGGTGAGGCCAGGGGCCCAGTGGATACTGCTTATGGTGTTTTCTTAATGTCTTTTGCAGAATTACATTAATACACAGCACAATACAGAGGAGGTTACTGATACTCCATTAATACAATAACTACAGTGACTACTTTTTCAAACAATGGTCTCCATGCTACATAGTCAATTATACCTATTTTTTCAAGGTAAACAAATGAAGGAAGTTATCCTGTTTAAGTCAGCATAATCATGAGGACTGTTATTAATTAATTCATATCATGAATGCAATGTGACCTTTTCTGACCCTTTCCTTTCCTTATTCTAACTCTATATTGAAAAGCATATGTAAAATGCTGGATATCCATAGAA
The DNA here is from genome assembly GCA_963573935.1 of Arctocebus calabarensis. NCBI lineage: Eukaryota > Metazoa > Chordata > Mammalia > Primates > Lorisidae > Arctocebus > Arctocebus calabarensis. The sequence goes on from CAUYON010135889.1 coordinate 1,645, forward strand.
ATGCTTATAATTCTCTATTTTCCCAAAAATAGCTTATATCAGAGACTCCCCATGACTCCTCATGCTATTCACCAACTTATCTCCCAGAGAAGGTGAAAGATTGAACAGAAGTCAATAAATCTGTAGAAAATAAAAGCCATCCAAAGCCACATTTGCTGATGACATGATCTTATGCATAAGAAACCCTAAAGACACAAACAACTGTTAGAATTTATAGGTGAAATCAGAAAAGTTGCAGGTTACAAAATCAACACACAAAAATCAGTACTATTTCTGTATAATAATCCAGTCATCTAAAACAGAAATTAAGAAAAGAATTTCAGTTATAATAGAATAAAAAAAAAAAACCACTGGGAGGAAAGTTAACCAAAGCAGTAAAATATGTGCATACTAAAAACTATAAAACACTAAAAATAATTCAAGGTGTTATAAAATAAATGGACAGATATCCTGTGCTTATCAATTGAAAGAATTAATATCGTTAAAATGCCCACATTACCCAAAGGGATATAAAGATTCAATTCAATATTTATCAAACTTCCAATGTCATTTTCCACAGGAATAGAAAAAAGCAATCTTAAAATTCGTATGGAACAACAAAAGACCCAAAATAGCCAAAGAAATCTTGATCAAAAAAGAACAAAGCTGAAGGCATCACACTACCTAATTTGAAAATATATTACAAAGCTATAGCAATGAAATCATCACGATACTGGCACAAAAACAGATTTTTTATGTTTTTTGCTAAACCAATGAAATGCAATAGAGAACTGAGAAGTAAACCCACACAATCAATCAGTCAATTTTCCTCAAAAGCATTAAAAGCACACAATGGGGAAAGGATAGGCTCTCTAATAAGTAATACCGGGACAACTGAATATCCACTTGCAGAAGGACAAAATTAGACAAGTATCTTCCATACAAAAAATCAACTCAATATGGAATTAAAGACTTAAATGTAGTACACAAAACCACAAAACTACTAGAAGAAAACACAGGGGAAAGACCCATACTGTTTTCTGGTTAATGATTTCTTGAATAGGACCCCCAAAGCACAGGAAACAACAGAAAAATGGAATTGCATCAGAAGTATCTACATAATAAAGGAAACAACAACAGAATGAAGATATGATTTACAAATTGGAAGGAGATATTTGTAAATCATACATATGGCAAGGAAATAACATCTAATATGCATACGTAACACAAACACAAACTCAAAAACAAAAAAAACAAATAACTGATTTGAAAATAGGCAAAGGAAAAGTCATCTCTCAAAAGAAGATATGCAAATGGTCAACAGATAAACAAAAAAATGTTTGAGATCTCTAATAATCAGGGAAAATAAAATTAAAACCATAATGAAATATTATATCTGTTAGAACCGTTACTATCAAAAAAAAGGAAAAAAGATGAGTGTTGTTGAGGATGTCAAGAAAAATTAACCCTGTACACTGTTGATGGATATGTAAATTAGTACAGGTGTTATGAAAAACATTATGGAGGTTCCTCAAAAAACTAAAATAGAATTACCATATGATCTAGCAATGAGATCATATGGTAGAAATGAGTATGTTGAAGAGATATTTGCACTCCCATATTTATTTCATCATCATGCACAAGAAGCAAGATATTGAAGCAATGTTAGTGTATACCAAAGAATGGATGAAGAAAACATGACATGAGTACACACACACACACACATAAACACACACAACAGAAAACTGCACAGCTTTAGAACAGGAAAAAAATTCTGTCATTTGTGACAACATAAATGAATCTGGATAACATTATCCTACGTGAAATAAGCTAAGGACAGAAAGGCAAATATTGTATAATCTTAGTTATGTAGAATCTAAAAAAGTCAAACTCAGGCTCGGCACCTGCGGCTTACGTGGCTAAGGCACCAGCCACATATACCTGAGCTAGGGAGTTCAGATCCAGCCTGGGCCCGCCAAACAATAATGACGGCTGCAACAAAAAATAGCCGGGCATTGTGGCAGGCGCCATAGTCCCAGCTATTTGGGAGGCTGAGGCAGGAGAATCTCTTGAGCCCAGGAGTTGGAGGTTGCTGTGAGCTGTGACGCTACAGCAGTCTACCCAGGCTGACAGATTGAGGCTCTGTCTCAAAAACAAAAAAGTCAAACTCAGAGAAAAAGAAAGTTGAATGGTGTGGTTAACAGAGATTGACAGGAAGTTGGAGAAAGGGGCCATGTGGATCAGAAGGTACAAAGTTTCAGTTAAACAGAAGGAATAAATTTTAGAGATTATGGCCCAGCATAGTGACCATAGTTAATAAATGCATATCATATACTTAATAATTCCTAAAGGAATGTACTTTAAATATTCTCACCACAAAAAATTATAACTAGATGAAGTTACAGATATGTTCATTAGCTTTATTTAAACTTTCTCTAATGTATACATATATAAAATATCACATTTCCCCCATAAATGTATACAATTATTTGTCAAATAAAGAAAATAAGGAGAGAAAAATAAGCAATGGTGAAATAAATTTTAAAGTTTTTCCATATATGATATTTTCTTTCTTTCTTTTTTTTTTGTAGAGACAGTCTCACTTTATCGCCCTCGGTAGAGTGCTGTGGTGTCACATGGTTCACAGCAACCTCCAATTCCTGGGCTTAGGCGATTCTCTTGCCTCTCTTGCCTCCCGAGTAGCTGGGATTACAGGCGCCTGCCACAACACCCGGTTATATATATGATATTTTCTTAACTCCCCACTATAAAATTATGGCACGAGAATTATTATGTATTTGTTAATTAGGAAGCTTTTAACTCCACAGATGGTAAGTGGCCTATCTGAGGAACCTCATCTGGCAGAGCTGGATCTTGAGATTCAAGTTTTTGATCTCACAGACCTACCTCTTTAATAATGCGCACATTTAGACAAAAGCGAGATCTCAGAACTGGAAGCAGGAGTCGTGAGCTCTGACCTCAGCTCTGCCATCCACTTGCTGTGACTTGTGACCAAGAGGACATAACCACTCCGTCTACAGCTTCTTTCACCTCTCAGATGCAAAGACTACAGAAAGTATTTTCCAACCTATCTGGTAGATCTAGTATACGGATGTGTTAATTAAATTCCATATTAAATTAGTTAGCAACCGAGCAGATCCTCACTTAAAGAGAAAATCTATGTCTAGTATTTAGAAATCATATTCAACTGCAGGGCCAGTAAACTAAATATGTAGGCCAAATCTGATGTGCTGCCCTTTTTTATAGATAAAGTTTGACTGCAACACATCCATAATCACTGAATTATATATGTCTGTGGCTGTTTTCATGGTCCAGAGGCAGAGTTAAGTAGCTGAGACAGAGACTTTATGAATCGCGAACCCTAATACATTTTTGTGGACCTAATACATTTTTGTGGACTTTGTGGACAATTTACTAACACCTGATTTACAACACACCTAAGTATTATCCATGTCCCAGGCTTTTATGTTCAGTTATTTTTATACTACCTATTTAATACTCTAATGACTTCAAAAAACAGGTATTATTATAATTATCTTTACACAGATGAGAAGGAATGAGGTTAATAGAGATTCATGCATTTGTCCAGAGTCCCTTCGCTACCAGGCCAGAATGGCAATCCAGGTCCTCTGAGCAGAACCCGTTTGCTGAAACAGGACACTAAGGAGTCTTCTTTGATGGACAACGATCACTTGATCACTATAGGTCAATAAAAACTGCCCAGAAATCATTCATTCATATTGGGGAAGGAAGGAAGGAAAAATAAAAGGAAAGAAACAAGACTCAGCATCACAAACAGAGAGGACAAAACTGTATTACATAAAGTAATGATGTAAATGCCTCTTACAATTGTAGAGAACTAAGGACAATGAAACATCCCACAGAGATGACATAAAAGGTAAAGCAAGATGAAAAATGGAGAAAGGAGAGGATGGAGAGAGGAAACCAGGAAAGGAAAGCAGAAGTGAGGTTCTGACTCAAAGCAAGAGCCCTGGTCCCTGTATCCCAGCAGATCCATTTCATCCCTGTGTGCTCTGCTCAACTTTCCTCTGTACATACAAGCTTTCAATGATGAGAAAGTAAGCATCTTTTCTTTGAGTTATTAAAAAAGAAAAAGCAAAACCACATTTCTACGTGTTTCTCCTGGAGGCCTTTCCAAACGACTGCTTGGTCATGCAATATTTCAGTTCAAACTCCCAGTGGCTGCTATGGGCCAGGTCTTGAGACTGTTCCTGCAGAGCTGAGTGAGCCCCAGCCTGTGTCAGACTCCCCCTTCCCGACCCACCCCTGCCCCCGCTGTTCCTCTGTTCCTTTACTTTCCTCTTTGGGTTGGTCCTTTACTGAGCTGCCTTTCTTTTCTGATACTTTCTACTTTAGCTGCTTCGCAAACATTTTTGCTCGATTTTGCACGGGAGATTGAAAATCCTATTCGGGCTTTCTATAAATGATTGCTTTGTCATTTTCCTTTTTTCCTAACAAGGCTCAGGTTTTGTCAAAATTCCCTTTTCTAAAATAGAACCACTTTAAAACACAAGTAGTTGGGCTTTTTTGTACTTTTCCCTAACTGATTCAGTATTCTGATATATGTAATGTTGAAAAAAAAAAAAAAAAAGACAAAGAACCGGTCTAGGCTTAGAAAAAGCCTATATTTTGTATAATTTAGCATTTAGCTCTTAAAGACTGAATATTCTGGCATTCACAATCTTGGTAAGCAGAAGAAACAGATGAAAGATGGGCATTATGCTGTTTTAGATAACACTCTGTATATGCTTGCACCCTCCACTCTGGAGTCTGCAGCTTACACAAGTCAAACTCCAGCATCCAATGGGCTTTGTGTGTTGGTTTTTCTGTCTGTTTTAGGTTGTGTGGTTGTTTTGCATTTTTTTTTTTTTTCGAATTTTTTTTTTTTTTTTTTTTTTGCTCTTTTTAATCAGCAAGTTTCTGAAAAAACATTAGATGTCAATTTAATCGAGCAAACCAAAAGCAGTCAAGATTTGGGAAGGACCTCGGACCATGACAGTGTAGCCACAAATGGGTGACGTGGGTAGAACTGCATCCTCTCAGGCCTTGCAGCTGGGCAGGGGCTGCCCCACCAGAGGCACTCACATATTTGCTTGACCTGCCAGGTCCTAGGCACTTTGCAGTCTCCATCTCCTACAAATGGGTGATATTTGAACTATTTACGGGCCGACTGGCAGACACCTTCTGAGAAGGGTCCTGGAGCCTCCTGTCTGTGGCTCTTGTTTACCCTTTAGTTGCTGGACTGTACGGTGATCAAGGGATCCTGAGGAGAAAGGCTAGATTGGGGGGAGCCCTACAGAACACAGACAGATAGCTCACTCCATCTGAGTTTCAGTTCTGCCTGAACCAGAGCAGAGCATCTTGTCAGGACTCCTGGTATAATTGGTCCCGAATAGGTTTTGCCTCATTTAAAGACTTTGTTAAAAGTCTCCTGATTCTATTTTATTGTAGATGCATGCCAGGACAATTGAAGTGAAGTCAGAATTAAGGAGAGGGCCAGAACTGGATGGTGAGTAAGGGATTTCCCATATCTGCACCAAAAGAGTGTGCAAAACATATCATAAAAACCCTGTGGAAACATGAAGGGCATTTAAGCTGGCATTCTACTAGGAAGCTTAAAAAACATCAGAGATTTCTACATTTCCAGCATACACTACCAGCCTGTTAATATTTTATTCAGAAAGTATTAGGCTCAGTTCCCATGCCATGCATTTCTATAGAGGAACTTTCTGGGAAAACAAAGAAAAATGGTTAGGCTTCAAAAATATTTGCTTCATTTTAATTGATTTTCTTACATCCAAGAAACATAAAAAACTCAGTTTACAAATACATAAAAACTTTTCACAGGCAAGACAGCAAATGATTCAATGCCCAATCAACATGTAGAGATGTTACATAGCAATTAATTTTTAAATAATGGCAAAAACAAAGTTAGGGTAGCCCAGCTAATCAATTATAATAACTTTTTAATTCTTATTTATCTTATATTCACTCTAGCAATACAACCAGTTATTGGGTAGATACTTAATTAGGAATTTCTAACAGATTAAAAGTTTTTCTCAGGATTGGTTTCATGTAACAGAAAACCAAAGAACCAGGGATAGTAACTTGAAACTCAGCCCCATATACCACTTGCACATCTTAAGCCACATTTTAATTATACCTTAACACCCCAGACTGTCATTCTCTGGGGCCCAATTCACCTAGGAAATAGATTTTATTAAGTTTAAGTGCTTTTTAAAAAAGAAACGGTCTACATTCCAGTTGTGCCCTAGAGGATAGTTGTCTTCCATGTTGCCTACCCTACTCATCTCAACTCACCTTGGATGATTTCACTCATTTGTATGGTCAGTTTGGAGTCCAGTGAGTGATGGGTAAAATAGGAGGACACCAGAACAAGAGTGGATTGTAAGATGGTTGAGAAGCCATAGACTAAAATTAAAAGTTGTGCATTGGGCAGGGTGGCTCATGCCTGGAAGCCTAGCACTCTGGGAGGCAGAGGTGGATGGGTCACCCGAGCTCAGGACTAGTCTGAGCAAGGGTGAGACCTGGTCTCTACTAAAAATAGAAAAACTAGCTGGGCATAGTAGTGGGCATCTGTTGTCCCAGCTACTTGAAAGGCTTAGGCAGAAGGATTCTGTGAACCCAGGAAGTTTGAGGTTGCTGTGAGCTATGCTGATGCCATGGTACTCTAGACAGGCTACCAGAGTGAGACTGACTCTTTGTCAAAAAGATAAATGAAAAAATATAATATAAAGGTTTGGGAATTAGGGTTATTCAGTCAGGAAACAAAAGGCATCTTCTTGAGATTTTAAGGGTGCCTTGGGATATGGAGAAGAAAGTCTTGGTGAGTGAGAATTATCACCATTAATAGGACCCAGGAAGGATTAGAAATACAGGTTCTCCCAGACCTATCAAAACAGAGATTCAGGGTTTGGGGACAGGTCCATTAACCTGTATTTTATACTCCAAGTCATTTTTTTTTTGTTTGTTTGTTTATTTGAGATAGAGTCTCAAGCTGTCGCCCGGGGTAGAGTGCTGGTGGCATCACAACTCACAGCAACCTCAAACTCTTGGGTTTAAGCGATCTTCTTGCCTCAGCCTCCTTAGTAGCTGGGAACTACAATTCCAAGTCATTTTTATACACAAAAAAATTGGAGAACAATTTGTCCTAGACTCAAAGAAAAAAAAAAAAAAAAAACAGGGCACATAGGTAGGGAATATAAGACAAGATATTTTACCTGAAGGTAAAATACTTTTGATCACAATCTTTAGAGATCCTGGATCACATGGCAGAGATGGGGAATAAGTTCTACAACACTGAAAGTATCAAGTAGAGATTAGAAAGAATAAAAATATCAATGATTTTTAAAAGAAATGAACTCAAAGAAGAGCTCTGTGATCAGAAGAGTCAATAACGCTAGGAATCTGTGTTTTCACAGCTCTGCATTCTAGCAGGGGGTAAAACCTGAACACAACACAGTTCAGGAACTGCTAATCATAAAAGCTATATGAAACAAAAAAAAAATGCATACTCTGGAAAAGTATCTTCCAATGCCACTAACAACTTGTGAATTCCAAAGCATCTTTTAAAATTGTTTTACATTTCTTGAAATATATTGGCCAGGAAATACATTAGCCCAGCAAAATCATTCGTATAGGCAAAGCCTGTCAGGGTAAAAGAGAGAGAAAGTCGGGAATGTAACAACATTGAGTGATTCTGAAACGTGAATTAATGAAGCCTTGCAGCCATCCTCTTACAGAGCCATTTGGAGGAAATCAGAGCATGTATGGAAATAAATTAGTAAAGACTCTAAAACAGAAGTTGAAAATTTTGCATGTGCATGATTACTGATAAATGCCATGAATTAAGAAGTGGTTCTATATTCAAAAAGTCTGGGGAACATGGCGAAGAGACTCACTGGGGCTGGCTGGCACAGGCACTCTGTCTAGCCCAGGCTGCGCTGGGGCCTCCTTGGTTCATTAGTTTTCACAAAAACTGGAGCCTCGGTGCCCATAGCTCTGTGGTTGGGGTGGTGGCCACATACACAGGGGCCAGTGGGTTTGAACCCCGCCTGGGCCTGCTAAACAAAAATGGCAACTACAAAAAAAAAAAAAAAAAAATAGCCGGGTGTTGTGGTGGGCGCCTGTAGTCTCAACTGCTTGTGAGGCTGAGGCAAGAGAATCACTTGAGCCCAAGAATTTGAGGTTACTGTGAGCTGTGATACCAGGGCACTCTACCAAGAGCAACATAGTAAAACTGTCTCAAAAAACAAACAAACAAAAAGAGAAAGATTCATATGTACTACAGTTTTGGTTACAACATACATTCCTTTTTTTTTTTTTTTTTTTTTTTGCAGTTTTTGATCAGGGCTGGGTTGAACCCACCACCTCCGGCATATGGGGCCGGCACCCTACCCCTTTGAGCCACAGGTGCCGCCCAACATACATTCCTGGTAAAGTACAGTGTGAAGTAAATAATCATTCTCTTTTATTTATTAAATCATAAACACATAGATCATGTATACATTAATGCATTTATGGGGTACAATGTGCTGATTTCATATAGAATTAGGAACGCTTACATCACACTGGTTAATATATATCTCATCTCGTTTAATTATTGTTTTAAGACAGTTATACTCTATACTAATAGATCCAACATGTACCCTTGCAATATGCACCATAGGTGTGATCCCACCATTCACCCTCCCTCAATCTGATCCCCCCCCTCCCCTCCCGGGCGCCCCCTCCCACCTTCATCCTGGGCCATAGTTGTAATCTATTCTTCATATGAAAGTGTGAGTGATTGCAAATTGGTTTCATAATAGTACTGAGGACATTGGATATTTTTTCTTCCATTCTTGAGATAAAAAGGGTGGAATTAAGTATTCTCAACCAATCTACTTTTATCTTTGAAAGATGCTGGACCAAGAAACAGCATGACCACATTTTCCCAATTTGCGTCTTATTGTCAAGATTCTGGTGGCAATAAGAATCAGGGCAACCTGAGCTAAACTAACCAGGTAAACCGCCAACTGTGGAATTTTAGGTACCCTTGTTTCCCATAGGTTACACAGGCATGTCCAAACCTGAACGAGAGCCCCAGGATCCCAGGGGAAACCAAATGTCAGATAAAATCCAACCTGTGTGACTTACAGCTATGGTCTCAGACAAATCACATTTTCTGCATCTGTGAAAAAGAAAGAATAGTAGTACCTATTCCACGTAGTAGAAGTGAGAAAAGGAGAGAATGATCGCGATCCAACACATGCTAGTTATGTGTAAGTGACCCTGGGTGTCTGCTTACTCCACTGTGACCCAAGAGACATACAAATGACCCTCCCACCTGCAACGTGAACCAGTCCCTGAGTAACTCTGGGAAAGTCTAGAAATTCACCAGGATCCAGCAGGTGAGGGCTGGCATCTATCTGGGTAAATGTCCAGGCAGTGGAATCCCACTGAGCTGTCCTGTTATTCTGCTCGTTCCTTTACAGCTGGCTGGGCCCAGTCTCCTCACTTAGTCAGCTCCGACTGCCAGGCCTCACCTCAGCGAAGCCTCCACTTCCTGGGTCAATCCTGTCTACACCACACCCCGGGACTCTGTGATGGCAACAAAAAGCAACTGCTTTCACAAGCAACCCTGGGATTCCCCATCAGTCAGGTCATAACCAACTTAGACCTAGCAGATTAAGGGCTACTTTCTCCCTTCCCCACTTCCCACCTTGTCCCATATGCCAACTACCAAACAAAGCAACTAGGGCATGTCTGTATGTGTGAGCAAGACCCACAGTCAGTATCGCTACTGGACTTCCCTGTGCTCATGGAGGAATTGTAAGAAGTGAGATAAATCACCCCTGCATCTCTCCACAGAACATGAGGCTGCACGCAACAGAGGCAACAGAGGATAGTCACATGGAAAATCACTGCTCCATGGAGACGGAGGCAGAAAACATGCCTTCACAGCTTGCTACTCAAATACTACATCAGGTATGAGTTTCAACTGTCTGTACTCCTTAAAAGACTGAGGCCTCAGAAGCTCCAGTGTGAGGCTCGCTGGTTTGCCCACTAGAGGTGATCAGTCAGAATTCAGGAGCCAAGAACTAACACGCATTAGTAACTTGGCAGTCTATTTCTAGGATGAAATCCCAGACAATCCACAAAATGACATCTGGAGTAAGACTAAAATACAGAAGTATGCAACTCTTTATAAACAATACTGGCCTGTTAGCTGGGAGTCAGTAGGATCCAGAAATATGCAGCCTCTATAACCTTGCTTTACAATCTTTGTGCCCGTATTTTCATCGATAGAAACGAAATCAAACTTTAAATATTCAGTGTTTAATATTGAAAAAGAAATAATAAAGTAGCTTCCTGAACTGGATACTATCATAAATCGATTGATATGTGCCTTATGTCAAGATTTGAGAAGTTTAACTCAAAATATTTGACCTCTGTCACTCCAAGAAAAAATGATCTTTACACAATATCTACCTCAATGACCAGGCCTTGGCTAATCATGCTTGAGTTCTGTGTAGTTCAGTGAACTTCAAAGCAATCAACTCTTTCTTTTTTTGCAGTTTTTGGTCGGGGCTGGGTTTGAACATGCCACCTCCGGCATAAGGGGCCAGTGCCCTACTCCTTTGAGCCACAGATGCCACCTAAAAAATCAACTCTTTATCCCTATTATTACTTATCTGAGACAGGGAGCCACAGAAGATTACTTAAAATCTGCTTCTAGACGTGATATTCTGGTATTGTTCCAAGTTCGCTCTAGAGATCTGCATTTTAACCAAGCAAGACAGTAACACATATGCCAAATTATTTCAACTAGACTTGGCTATTGTATCTGGGCAGTATGAACAAAGTAATTAGCACACAGCATATACATCAAAGTAAAAGTAACTTTTTTTTCACAAAGTCAATTAGCCATCAAACAAAAAAGAGATTATCAACAACAATAAGAAATTTACTGATGCTTCATCTCATGCTGAAGCCATCACACAAGTGCCTATGCCTATTGTCTGATACACATTCTCTATTTACATCTCACAAAAATGTTGTGAGAACTCCTGAACTTTGATGTACTATATAAATAAGTGGTTGGCTTTACTACTTCTGATATTTACCAGTTTGGACAATCAGATCATAGGAGAATATTTGGTATTTTCACTCATTTATGAAAGCCAGGAGGGCCTTCCGCTCTGAGCTGGCAGAGGTGCTATTTCACTTTACCAATTCCTTGTGGACTGAGGACCAGGTACAGAGCCAGCCTCCCTAAAGGGACTGAGTTAGCTCTAGAAATGTGTTAGGACACCAGTGCCCAGCACTGTCAGGAAAAACTGAACAACACAGTTGCATCCCTTATAAAGCTACACATATATGCCTTCTGTCCTATGGGTATGGAAGTAGTTTTTAAAAAAAAAAAAAAAAAAAAAAGAATGAAAGGGGTGGCACTTGTGGCTCGGTGAGAAGGGTGCTGGCTCCAAATACCAAAGGTGGTGGGTTTGAACCCAGTCCCAGGCCAAACTGCAACAAAAAAATAGCCGGGCTATTGTAGTCCCAGCTACTCAGCAGGCTGAGGCAAGAGAATCACCTAAACCCAAGAGCTGGAAGTTGCTGTGAGCTATGATGTCACAGCACTCTACCAAGGGTGACAAAGTGAGACTCTGTCTCTAAAAAAAAAAAATAAAATAAATAAAAAGAATGAAATTAGAAATGTGGAGTTTATGTTACTTCCATAAATGAATTCAACTCTCAGAAATGCACCTAGAAGGAGAGTGAGACTGTGTTTATGCTGCACAGGCTTTGTCTTACGCACATTACAATGGCTATCCATTTCAGCTCTTCCAGGAAACCCATTAGAAAGCTCCAGATCGCCTTTTGACACAAGAGGAAACAGAAGTTCAGTGTTTTGTCTAATGTCACATGGATCATTGGTGAAGGAAGCAAGGGTCACATGGATACCTGAATCCCAAGTCAAAGATTTTTACTACATTCCCTTTCATAAAACATTGGGCATCTGTTGGGGTAGCGGGAGCTTCACTCACTTAGATCCTCTTTTCTCAAAAGGACTGAGAGAGAATTGCCATGTTTGTCTGAAATTTCACTCCATATCTTGTTTTTGCTCTTAGGCTCATGAGACCCCTCTCAGTTAACTAAAAATTATCCTAGAATATCTGACAATTGCCAAGACAGAAGTGGCGCCATTCCTCACCAAAGGGGAGGCTGGAGGTAGGAGATGGCCAGGTGTCCTGGGCAGTGTCACCCAGAAGCATGCGCCGGTCACAGATCCTGGGACGCCTGAACACAGGAGACAGTCAGGCGCTCTCAGGTCCCGAGGGACCAACTCCCATTAGAGCTGCTTCGAAGATCACTTAATACAAGATAGATGTGGTCCCAGGGAGAATGCTTGTTTTACATTCCTTAAATCAACCACATAGCAGTTGATGAGATAATTAAATAAAAGTCCCATGTGAATAACAGCACAGAAGAAATCGTTAAGAGTCAAATTTCATGAAGGTAGAGAATGTTAAAATATAAAAAGAGAAAGCAATTAATAATTACTGAACACTTAGAACATTTCTATACTAGGTGCATAAGTTCTTTCTTTAACCCTTATCGTACACCTAATGATCATGTTTATGAGAACCATGGACTAAGTGTGGTCAGTGACGACTTCTGGACCCCCTGCTCCAAATTCCGTCTCTTTTCTATAAATCACATTGATTGCAACAGCCAATGAGAAGATAAACTGCTGAAACAAATTGATGTTCCCACTTAGCACAAATGCAAAAGAAGCAAATTTAAAGAGAAATATGGGCACAACTTAGGCCAGAAAGTAGCATTCAATATAGGCGTCCCCTTGCTTAGGTGAACCAACCCTGAACTGCATTGCACATACTCAATTGCAGTAACTCACGGAGAAGCAGCTCAGTTTATCAAGCTCTAAAGGCTGATAAGCCGCGGCCTGCCCTGAGGCATTTAAAGCCACCCATGCAATCCATTTCAAACCATGCACACTGGGAAGCTTTGAGAGACAGTGAATCCTCCCTCAACGACTGCTCAGTATCCGCCTTACTCTTCACAGCCCACGTGCACTCAGTCTCTGTTACTTGCTTCTTGAATTCCTTGCCCTATGTTTTGATTCCAGAAACTGCCTTTGGCCTTTTGATTTCTGTGTCCATTTGGGTACCAGTCTGTATTCTTGAACTGACACCTTGTATTAAGTTCATATAACCCATCTCTCTTCTCGTTTGCAGTCCCTTGGTCTTCGCAATCTTACCAAGGGGAATCTTGTACCTTTCTCCTGACGCTGGAACCCCTTTCACTAGGACAGCCCCAGCTCTTCTGCGAGACAGACATCATTTTGTCATAAAATTTTCTATTGTAACTATCTTCTTCCTCTATAATACCTCATCATGTTTGCTGTTTTTTCTCTAAACTCAGCTAAACACGGCATAATAGATGTCCCATAATAGTGGGATTCTGCTCCTGGATACCCCACTTTGTAAATCCTGTACAAACATGTAAATTCACTAGTAAAAGGGAAGCAGGAACCGAATCTGGTGTTACCACTATTCCTGTGATACCCCATCCTCTCCTGGTTCACAACCATGTTTTCAAAGCCAGGAATGCTCAGGATTCCTTCTGCCTCTCTGGGGCACCAGGTACTGTCTAGGCCTGGCTGTTATTTCAACCACTTCTGCTCCCTGTTTGTTCTCCACAGAGGGTCAGGCATTAGATGACAGGTTGGGTACTACCACTCCCACAGCATCAATTAGTGAAATATTCCTCAGCATTTCCAACTGTTTCATTCCAGGAAAATAAAACTTTGGCATAAGAAACTAATCCTGCAGTCTATTTATTTGTTGTTGTTGTTAGTATTCCTCCATAGATTGTTCTTGCATGAATTAGATAAAAGCTACCAGGATAGCTTGATTAAAATGCACATTCCTTGACCTCACCCTCTAACAATGGATCAAAGTATGTATTTTCAGGGTCTAGGAGCATGCTTTAAAAATATGCTCTTTGAGGGTATTTTTTTAAGCATCATGAAGTATGAGAACTTTTGGTCGGGTAAATAAATACTAAGAAAGCAGCAGTGATTGGAAAATTCCAGACAGCATGGAATTTACCTATGGACAAAGAGGTAAAGACAGGTGAAATGTGTCAGTAAAGCAGCCACAGCACTGGTAACACGAGCACACATGCTATGCAGTAGCATATATTACTTTAAGGAAGTAAATGTTTATTGCAAAATCAGTAACTACTTAATCCTGTATTTCTTTCTTTTCTTTTTTTTTTTTTTTAGACAGAATCTCACTGTGTCTCCCTCAGTAGCTGCCCTGGCATCACAGCTCACAGCAACCTCAAACTCTTAGGCTTAAGTGATTCTCTTGCCTCAGCCTTCCAAATAGGCGGGACTACAGGGACCTGCTGCAATGCCGGGCTCTATTTTTTGTTGTAATTGTCATTGTTGTTTGGCAGGCCCAGGCTGGGTTTGAACCTGCCAGCTCTGGTGTATGTGGCTAGCGCCCTAGCTACTGAGCTACAGGCTCCAAGCCTAATTCTGTCTTTTTATTTTAGCAGTATTTACTTGCAATAAAGTAGACTAGAAAAATTCAACACTTTTCAATAAGTTGACAGAATTATGCAATTTATTAAAACCTAGAATTACTGTCTGATTTTTTTTAACTTTAAAAGACACGTTGAGAGGTTGACAACTACAAAGCTACTTCACGAAAGACATGTGTTTTGTAATAGTCCGACATTTTGATCCATCATCACTGAATCAAAAAATAAGCCCCACCCCCGTGCTGTGAAGTTTCAAGGAAAAAGAGATCTTGATCAGCGGGATGTTTGCCGCGTGATGATTTCCCTGAGTCATCTTTGCGTAAAGCCCCCGTGCACAGGCTGCAGGTGCAACAGGGCAACCATCTCCATCTCTCTGAATGACGTTCAGTCTGCAACTCTGAAGAATGAAACAGTTTCTTCCACTTAGCAAGGAAGGATGGCCTGAATGCCTGGGAAAATGTTTAGGTCCAATGAGTCATCTAAAAAGCACATTTGCAATAAGAAAAAAAAAATTGGAGAAAGTAATCCCTTGAATCACTGAAATGGGGAGGAGATATTTGAATTACAAACCCAGATTGGATTTTGCACTCGCATAACCCTACGATAGTACTATAGGAATGTCTGCCTATCCCTTTTTCACTCTAGTAAGTATCACTGCTCAGGAAGATGGTTTTCTCTCCTTTCTTAGAAAGAAATAAACATCCTTCAACTTGCACCTCACACCTACCTACCACCCTTCCTATACATACGTATTTATAGACATGCATGTACCTATATATGAATCAAAGAAATTGTAGAATTCATCTACATCCATAAAACTAGGCAAGGCAAACACTATCCAGCATTCCACATTTTTAGTTATTTTTTTTAAATCAACCTTTATGGGGGCATTATCAGTATAAAATGATACCCATTTGATGGAGGTGGAAAGCCTAATGCCAAGAGACAGATTGGTGTGGTTTTATTTCTGCTGTGAGTAGAGGAAGTCATAAATTATTCTTATGTTTTAATTTTTTGAAAGTAACTTAATAACACTAATTGGTAAATAAAAGGTTCTTGTCAAACAAAACTGCATTAGTGTAGCTAAAGGCAATTTGTCCAAACTGCAACCAATTGATAGTTTAAAGAGTAAACTGTACTAAAGAAGCGTGTTAAGCAAATGGGTTCTTTGCCCAAGTGTGCTTCTCCACTAGCTGAGAAAAATATAAAACGATTTTAGAACTAGCCTCACAAGTGAGAATCTCCAGAGATCTGTTATGAGAGGGTGATTCGTAAAATAATGAATGAGTGGAGCAGTGTAGATAGTTTGAATTTTTGCAGGAAAAAAAACCAAAATTAACTATTAAAAGTTAAAACATACACCAACAATGCTTTTATCTATTTAATTAAAAACACCAATGATGTCTTAACCCGATGAACATGTTTCTCGTTACTTTATCCAAAATTACTGAACAATTCCTCAAAACTTACTGTTTTGATTCAGTTTCTGGTTAAATTTGGACAAGAACTTAAAGTCTTATTAAAAGACACAGATAGTAGTTAATATCTTGCCGAGCATACAAAGTATTCAGAGATTAAGTCATAAACCTGGTGACTCATTTAGACATAAGTATTTAAAGTATTGTTCTGGTGATTTCACACCATCGAATCTTCATCGAATATGAAGGACTTTAAGCTAAATATGAAGCAAGTTTTGAATTCCTTTTTGGTTCTTAGAGAAAACGGTGCTTTCCCTATCTAATGGATAAACTCTTCAGAGAAAATAATCTGTGATAGTGCTACACTACTCACTTTTGCTTAGAGTTAGTCCCTTCCAGAATGTTATTTCACAGTGTTATTAGCATATTTATGCTCTCCTTCAAGACATCAACAGTGTAACTGTCATAATATTGAGAAAGCTTGATGCTTCCGAAAGAAAAAAATAAAATAGTAATGTAGTTTTCAGCCAATACAATGAAAACTTAACAGCAAAGCATCATTAATAAGCTACTTGTATCCAGTCAGTTCGGTACAATTAAAGCAACAAATACCACCACAGTCACCTTAGCATTTTAATATCACTAGTTACATCAAGTACAAGGAAATTAGAATCTTCCGTTTGGTATAATACGATTAAGCATGAATATATGGAAGCCTGATGGCATCATTCATAAAGTTAACGGCTCTGCATTTTCCCAGTTGGCTCAGTCAATTGATGACTTTGGCATAACTTAAATAAGAATTAATAACCAGAAACAAAAAGGCACTGCTCAAACTGTAGTTATGCAGAGAATAAGCCATTTTGCTCAGTGAAAAATCATTATTTCAAGAACCTGCTTCTTAGAAGTGGCACCAGCAACCTCGTGCCACTGCTTTCTAAGCAGAAAAACACCCAGAGTTACCAGAAAACTAAATTTCCACTTCTGCTTGGATTGTCCTGAAACAGTTTATTTTTGCTTGCAACCATACTTCAGATCTATAATAAAGTATTCTAATGTCCTTTTAGAAACAGTTTAGGTAAAGGCTAACAGGTCAGCAGCAAATGGCCTTACTTGCTTTAATAAGAAGGGATATCTGATTTATAAGTAGAACAATACAGTAAGACAACAAGGAAATTGGGTTGTTTAAATCTGTTAATAATTATTTTAATCATATTGAATGCATTCTATCTACTTTTGGACTTTTTAAACTTTTCTTTCTTTCTTTAATTTATTTATTGTTACTTCTGGAAAAATTTTCAAAAGGGTGTGAGGGAGGGAGAGAAGGGATAAATAAAATGGGAAAACTAAACAACACACACATACAATCATTTTTGCTTAATTGAAAAAAAATTTAGTTGACTAAATTAAAAAATCTGAGATAATTGAGTTTTGCTGTGACAATCTAGAAAATCCTATATCGTTAATTAAAAAGGCCAGTGAAAATTGAACTTTGAGGGACAAAAGTTCCCCTTTGAAAAATGATCACTCTCCTTTTTTAAAGTTCTCTATGATTTTTACATAATCAGGTACTATCTATCAGTAGTCCAAATCTAAAATTTGGAGTGTACTTACCCAAGTGAAGGACAAGGATCATTCTGAGATACATGGAGAAGGTGTTAAGGACATGTTAGCATTCAGTTGTGGAATGAGCTAGAGTTTGATGTACCTAACTAAAACCCTTTGGTTATAAAGCTTTCTTTCTTTTTATTTCTTTCTTTTTTGTTTTTTTGAAACAGTCTCACTGTGTTACACTTGGCAGAGTGCCATGCCATCATTGTAGTTCATACAACCTCAAACTCTTGGGCTCAAGCGATCCTCCTGCCTCAGCCTCCTAGGTAGCTGGGACTATAGATACCTACCAGGATAGCTGGCTACGTTTTCTATTTTTTTTACCTTTTTTTGGTACTTTTTTCTATTTTTAGCAGAGATCAGGTCTCACTGACTCTTGGCCAGGCTGGTCTTGAACTCCTGAGTTCAAGCAATCCACCTGCCTCAGTCTCCCAGGGTGCCAGGATTCCAGGCATGAGCCACTATGCCTGGCCCATTAATGAAGCTTTCCCAGTTAGTCAGTAGTCTGTGACTTTGGGTGCCTGTCTACAGAGCTGAGCTTCAGGCACAGAGTGAGTGTGTAATTAATGCCTGCTGCTTCAATCTGTAGCCCCGGATATGTTAGCTCTGCCCAATGATGCCGAGACAGGACATGAATTCTGATAATTCAACCTCACTAATGGCCATTTTCTTGGATCAATTAGTTCTACAGAGCAATAATCTGAACTGTTTATTAATGTGTCTAAATAATTGATCAGACCAGGCCAGCAGTTATGTCTGTTTCCAACTGTGTAACTTGACCAATTCCTGCACAAACCTATTTTGTCATTATAATATTTGCTTAAATATAGGATATGTGCCAGTTACAGTTAAGTTTGTATTTGTGTTCAAGATCAGTTAAAATAATATAATCTGGGAGGAAGATTACATTTCATGCATATGGTTAATATTCTGGCACTTGCTGCTCAGCCTGATTTCAAATATCACATTTTTATCTTCTCACCACATAAAGGCTCAGAGAAGGAAGGTGCACTA
Organism: Arctocebus calabarensis; assembly: GCA_963573935.1. NCBI lineage: Eukaryota > Metazoa > Chordata > Mammalia > Primates > Lorisidae > Arctocebus > Arctocebus calabarensis. The sequence continues at coordinate 20,286 of CAUYON010135889.1, forward strand.
AAAACCCAGTCCGTTTCTTTTCTACCCTTCCTTTCACACATCTTAACTTGCTGATATATAATAATCACAGAAGGATTGAAATTGAGTCTACAGAGAAGAAAGGAAACAGGATAAAAAGAATTCTAATAAATTTAAACTCACTGTACACATGATAAATAAGCAGATATATCATTGGTAACCTAAGGTGAATTGTGCCTTCTGACAACTGCAGTATTCTGTCTTCACAGGAATATTGTGCATTAAAATCATAACGTAAAAATTTTTGAGAACCTCCAGCAAATTAAAATATGCATAATATGCTTTTATCATGGTTGCTATGGGCTGAAATGTTTTAGTCCTTAATTGTAAAATCAAGGTGGAAAAGCTAATCTGTTTACTCAGTTTCCTTACAGGATTGCCTTTAAAAAACAAAAAACTCCAGAGATTTAAAGTGAGTCTTTAAGATATTTCTGGTTTGAGTCCTGAGTATATTTTGAGTTGGACGCATGTAAGGTATATGTAGTCAACAATCTATGACTCAAAGGTCATCAAAAGGATGGCAACAGAAATGTCAAGTTAAGGATATTTAATGTTTTCTGCAAATTTGATCACTGTACAACTGAAGGTATAAATCTTTTATTCATTCCATAACAAATTCAAATGTCAATTCCTTACTGCAATCTAACTCCGGGATGCTTTGGGGGGAATACAGGAAGCACTAATGGGGAAGAACCATAGAAGGCAAGAGTATTAGTACAAGAAACTCATATGTCATTTTCTGACAACTGCTGAGAAGCATCTCCTCCATATTCATGTCACAAATTAAGTTTCTAAAAACACATTTTTAAGGTGAGATCTCTAAAACCCACATAGCCATTTTATGATAAAGTACTTGGAAAAAAATGAAATAGCGCTGAAATATTAATAATGATCAATAAAGGAACTAAATGCAATGCCATTATGCTCATACCCTTAAATGATGGTGCATTATTAATAAAGATGACTGTCTGCAACTGGATAGATCCCAGCACACATTTTATCTTCCACCATTGGAACCAACGAGAAGGAAGGCCACTGACCAGCCAGTAGATCTGAACAGGAGTGAACACTGTGATCTTGGCCAAGGGACTTGCCATTTCTGGGCTTCAGTCTCCACGTTTGTAAATTCTGAGTATTTTAATTCATCTTTGAGGCTTTTCCCAGCTAAAGCATTCTGTGATTTGAGAATGAAATAGTTAAAACACTGATGATGAAAGAAACAAAACAACTATCCTTTATCTGTCCTCTGGAGTGCAGCCTGAGGAAGTACCCAGCGGAACTAGGACGCTTGGCTGTGTCTCTGAAGAGCTTTCCTTTTGCATTGTCAAAATCAGTAGCTGTGCTGCGAGTGCGGGCTGAAAGTCCAATCAGGGGCAGACTGGTGTGGGCACGGTCAGGTGGCTGGGATAGGCTGATGCTGCGTGTCCTGACACCACATAGGATGAAGGAGTCCCTTCTACCCAGGTTTACTGTGAACATTTAGAAGCAAGATACTCAAATCTCTATGTCCAAAATATTCCCTGAGCTTTGATATCAACTCTTCCGGCCATAACATGAGTATCAGAAAAGTTTATGCATTTGGGAAGAGTACAGCTAAGAGAGACAGAGTTTCCAAGCTTCCTGGGAGAATGAAAGACTGAACATTGTTCTAGAGTACAGGAAATAACCTCCAGATATAGAAGGCATGGTCCTACTTATTTTATCACACTCTAAAAATACAAACTTTTCATCCAGATACAAAAGTCAATCAACAAACGAAGCAGTAAGGAAACTAGGTACACCTGAAGAGAACAATGCCACAACTTACCCCGTAGAAGGAGGGTCTATTCCTCCCTCTTTCTCCGCTCCAGAACACTGGCTCTAAGTCTACTCTCTGGACTTACTCATTTCACTGAACTGAGAGCCCCCTGAAGCTTTCTTTGCAGCACCTGCAGCCACTCTCTGCAGGGAGCCGACGCCACGTGGACCACAGGTCTCCTTCAACCAGTAGGGACACGGCCTGGATACCTTAGAAAAAGTTTATTTTTGTTCAAGGCTTGAACAATAAATCAAAACAACTTTCCACCATGGCAGTGATAATACTGCATCTGAAATTGTAATCAAACTTTCGACAACACCATGACACAGAAGGACAGTGAGCAAGATCTCATTTCCACTGGAGCACAGGATCGGGGCCCTCTTCCACACTGCCAACTATGGACTCGAGCCTGGGCTGTTAGGAATCAGCAAAATAAGGCCTTTCTAGGTTCTTGTACCCTAATGCTTATCATAACACTAAAAATTCACAGAGAACGTAGAAGTTGGATGGAATATCCCCAACATCTTATGAAGTGAGCAGGATAAATGCCATCACCTCATTTAAAGAGAAGAAACATAAAGCTTCCAAGGGGTTAAAATGTCAGTTCAAAGAAGCAACCAAAGCAATAATTAATTCTGTAGTCTTTCTGACTTCACAGAATATTTATATGCCAATTATCATAAAAGGGGGAAAAAAGGAACATTAGTTAGACTAAAATGATGATTTGAATTAAATCTCTGCATATTCTCTGCAAGTATGCAGAGATTTAATTCAAATCAAGTTTCCCCATCATCAACTTGAGTTTCTGGCTGGGACATCTCCTAGGCAGAAGACCTTCCATGGTAGCCTGATTTGTAACTACCAGGTTTTGTTTCACGTGTTTCACTGGCATCATCTATGAAAGGTAAACCTTGACCTCAAAGATAGAATGACTACAGGCTGCTTCTATATATTTATGGCAGAAATTACATTTACTTACTATATATGTAAGATAGGGAATAGTACCTGATAGGATTTGTTAAAGGAAATAAGATTTATTTTCCTGAATGGTAGTAGCAACATTGTAACATTTAATTCACTCTGTAAAGCAGTGGTTTTCAACCTGTATGCCTTGAGAGGATCTTAGGTGTGCCACAAAAAATTTTAAAGATCATTAATTAAATTATTTTTGAAAGAAGTTCAAAATATAGTAAGAATATTCTTTATTTGTGTACTCTTGCTCTCATCAAAATAATTTAAGTGTGCCATGTAAGTTTAACTATCAGTTCAAGTGTGCAGTGAGTTAAAAAAGGTTGCAAAACATTGCTCAAAGTTTTCATGACTTTCAGTCTGCATTTTTATTTTCATGGCTTAAATTCACTTTTTAGTGAAAAAAGTACCAAGATGTGGCTCACCTACACCTCAAATTTCCTAGGACCACCCTGTGTAATGCCCCAAATCCAAGGATAATTATCAATATCTACACCTTTCCCTCTCATGTACACTTGTTTGGAAAATAAATTTTATGGTCACCACAATTAATATCATTCATCTTGTCTTTCTCCCTAAAGGTCTTTGGAGAAAGAGTAATCTTGTTATCTAACAGTTAAATTTCTAAAGAAAGTGAATAACTTTTTTCTTCCACAGTGGCCACAAAAAGAAGTCTAGGAAGTCCAAGGAGACCTCAGGGTGGCTGGACCCAAAGCAGCATGAGTAAAGAGAAAGGTCCATAGATCTGGGACTATTCAGAATATATAAGAATGTTCAAATGGGTAGGGACACTGGAAAACAGAGCGTTTAGAGAAGGAAGGTGAGTTCGATATAATGACAAAAGAAGATGTCAAGTTGGATAAATAGGTCTACAGGTTGTAAAAGGAGTCTGGATGAAAAGTATCCTCTGTAGGATGAGGTCGGGGGAAGAAAGTATAATAAGTTAAAGACATTAGTGTAATGAAGTTTCTTTGACAAGGCAACATGATGATGAGATGAATTAATAAAACTGTCACATAAGATCACAGATACTAGAAGTGGAAGAATATCATACATAATCTAGTCTAACTGTTTTCAAGATTTTTTTCAGTGGTATTATATTTTATTCAAAAGAAATTTAGACAGATTCGGCCATATGTTGAAAACAGATAGAAGGGAGGTTCTCTGAGTGAAGATACACTATGAATTTCGATTTTGATGTTCATGCCGTATCTTCACTCAGAGAAACTTGCATCTCAGAAGTGTACAGGTGAAACCTACTAAATGCAGAATACAAATGTTTTCATACAATATACGAGAAAATCCCATGAAGGTTATGTCGAGCAGTTGGATGAAAATATTTCAGATTGTATATGAAGCCAGTACATTGTACCCCATGATTGCACTAATGTACACAGCTATGATTTAATAAAAAGAAAAGAAAAGAAAAGTATCCTCTGGGCGTTACCAGCATATCAGCGCTGTTTGTTCAGGAACAACTGTCTAAGATTTTCTTCATGATACATTTTTTCTAAACAAGAAAGGTCCCAGGTAGTCATCGGTTTTTCAAAGAATGGTAACAGAATATAAGTAATGTTCAATGTAAAACCATGATTTTTGTTGTTTAAATTATATTTACTAAATTACATTTAATTAAAATCAGGTTATATTTTATATGGGGTTTACAGATTATTTGGTTAAAAAGAGCGTCCTTGGAATACAACAAACAGCAGGGGTTGGTGAAGATCACTGAATCTGAGAGCTGTACGTGGAGTCTAACTCAGGAAATTAATTTGGGGAGATCTCACACACAACAAACCATGCAGATATTGCTTAAGTTCATGTCAAGGGGGATGCCTCTTTCATCTAAATGAAAATGATGACAGTAAAGGACATTTCAATTGTCTCCTAAACCCATGGTGATCTTTCTTTCATCTCTGTCAGATTATTAAACAAATAAAATAAGGCGATTTGACAGCAAAAGGGTGAGACCAAGTAAAAGGGTAATGAATATTGAGGATATGCAGGAGTCAGTAAGCATGGCATAGTTCAACCTGACAAGAAAAGTATTGCATTTTGATGTCATCTCTAAGTAAAATGTGCTTGTCAAATGGGGATGATGATCGGTGTATTGAGAAGCAGAAAATCGGGCCATTATTGGATGATACGATGTTTTGCTGTGTCAAGTAAATAGTGTGTGATGAATGACACAGGAGTGAAAGAAAGCAACAGATTACACTGTGCCTTTTTTTCCTTAGAAAACATTATTTGGCATCCAAAGTTTTTAAACATTTCTATCCATGATAAATAGGGTTTAAAGTATGGATTTTGGGGGGACTTCATATGCTTCAGATAAGGGTTAATTGTGAATTTCCAAAAGCTACCTAATTTAATTTAATCATCACTATTAATCCCTCTTAATACCACTTCATGGAGTAGATGTAGAGGCCCACAGAGATTAACTCACTTGCATAAGATGCTAGATTCCAAATCTGGGACTCATCATTTCTAAAGCCAATTCTCTGCAGTCCTACCCTGTCCAGAGTTTCCCAATTACATGAATCTCTCAAGATGATACACTAAGGACTGTAAGATATCGTGACAATCTCCAAGAAGGATATAAATACCTACCATCCATAACTGGTCACAGAGATGAATGAAGGAACAAATGGAAGAATACCCAACATGACATATAAATGGTACTACTGAGGGCCTCGGGAAAGGAGCTGGTCTTTTCTTGGCATTTCATTAGCAGGTAAAACTGAAGAGCTGAGGATATGTGGGCAGTTGTGAATATCAGCTGTAAAAAGGAATTGGTTTCCCTTATCAATGTAGTTGATCTTAGAGATTAAAATAAAGAAGAAACTAATATTCATTGTGACTTTTCAGATGACAAATATCCAGATGGCTCCACCTCTAGAAACAGCCGGGCATTGTGGTGGGTGCCGTTAGTCCCAGCTACTTGGGAGGCTGGGGCAAGAGAATCACTTGAGCTCAAGAGTTTGAGGATGCTGTGAGCTATGACGCCACGGCACTCTACCAAGGGTGACAAACTGAGACTCGTTCCACCTGCACCCTTGAGCTTCCTGGAAAAAAATTTGGAAGCTCAGGCCACATCCCAGAGCAATTAAACCAGACATCGTGAGAGTGGGACCCCAGCATCCATCATTTTAAGGCTACACCCCTCATTTCATGGGTCAGCCTAATTCATGTGCTACCACTTTAAAATCCTACAGCCCATATTTGGAAGATAAAGACTTGCTTCAGAAACTCACAGAGCTAACAGAAGAAAGAATGAAACACTGGATGAATTGAACTCTTAAACCCTAGTTTAAAGTTCCCTCAATTTTCCAGGGAGGTTTTTTGAAGACAAACGTCAGCAATACAGGAGGAGGTGTTGAAAGAGTAGGCCGGTATCTGCCATGGGCAGGGTGATCAGAGAGACACTGAACAGTCAGGTGAAGTCTAACTTGCCAAGCAATAAACACATGCTCACAGTGGAAGAAAAATTAACTGAGGAAGAGCAGGCTCCATCATTGTCCATGTTTTCAGCATCTCTACTAAATGCACAAAACTCAAGGTTGGCACGTGGCACTTGCAACAGGAACAGTGAAGGGATTAAACAAAAGCATATATAATAGTAAGTCGCAGGGACAACTATTCTTTTTCTGGAGGTAAAAATGAATGTCTTTGGAGTTCAGGGAAGGGGAACAAAACTTACCTGTTTTATTGTTGATATTCTAAGAATTATAATTATTTCCAAGTACTTCCAATAATATGCTTTAAATTACTGAGCCACATTTATAAATATCAAGAACTATATGCTAGGGGCTCTGTGTATGCTATTTATTCAGTCCTAAAGTAACTTCACATAGGAGACCAAAGCTCATTAATGCCAAGGTCTAAATGGTGGAGCCAAGATCTGAACACAGTTTCATGTGATTCCATTTTACCAGCTTTCTGTTTGGGGGTGTAAGGATTTTTTTTTAACCCCCAAAGGACTTTTTTAGTTTCAAATCTATTCTGTTCTAGAGAAAGTAGAGCTGGTAACATAGAGAAAGTTTGGGTTGAGAAAGGGGGTGGGGACAGGGAGAGAGAAGAGAAAAAAGGTAAGAGAGAGAGGTGTTATACTTGCAGTGGGCATGCAGTCAGAGAAAGAAGATGATGGATGTTGGGTTTTGACATCATAAATATTAGGCTGTACCACAGGAATTTAATAAGCGAGTTTCAAGAACTCATGGAAAATGAAGACTAGGACACACATTCTGTGTGGCAAGCTCCCAGTCAGTAAAGTAATGCCATATACTGGAGACTTAGGTTTTGTCTTATCTCATCCAGATCTGTATGCCACAATCAGAAAGGTGATAGGTATTCAGGGCAGGCAATGTCTAGAAATAACAAATACATAATTTTCTGGATAAGCCATTAGGTTGCAGTTGCCCTTGTGCAGGAGCGAGGACCTAAGGAAGGAGAGAAAAGGGCAAGAAACTCAACCTTCATTACTGCGAGAAAACATAATAGAAAGGAAATGAAGTGAGCTTCCACTGCACAAAGGCCGTTTGAACGAGTGTCGGCGGAGGAAAAGTAATGAGCACAAACACGCCAACAAACCGGGCCCCAGTCATGAGAACTCGAGTCTATTCCACAAACAAAGGCGGGCGAAGCCAATACTCTGACAGAAGCAAAGGAAGCCAAGGGGTAAGAAATCAACTGAACAAAATGATGAGGATTTCTGACGGCCGTGAAGAAAATAATGCCCTGCCTGTGTGAGTGGGTTGGTGTAAGAACCACAGAGCACCAGGGTTTTCTGATAACCAGTTATTATTAAACACAGTAGGAATAACAGAATACTTACTCCAGGCCGCACACTGTTCTAAATATTAATACATGTGTGAATTCCTATACTCCTCACAGCTCCTCAGGAGCCATTGCCTATTGTTAGCCTAATTTTACAGATGAGGAAACTGAAGCACAGAAAGGTTATTCACCTGCTCAAAGTCGTACTGCTGGGAAAAGATGGGTGCAGGATGAAATTCCAGGCTATCTGTTTCTGGAGTCCAAGACACTACGTACCATTTCTCCTGCCTCCCTGATGCAATTCTCGCCAATAAACATTTATTAAATGCTTAAGATACCAAGGACTTAGAAGAGCTTTAGAGAAGTACAACATATATTCCTGCTTGAGGAGTTGCAGGTGGTTATGGAATGGTCAAATAACATCAGCACAAAGCCCCTGATTGGCCAAAAACTATAATCTGCCATATAAAGCTCCTATAATATACCACATAGTTCTCAGGTAGTATCAGAGTGCATGCACACCCAACGAGGAAAGCAAGTGAGTGTTTGAAAGGCAACAGGAATTGACCCCCTCAACACTTCCTCCTTGGTGTGTGTGCTTCACACACAGGATGTCCCTGAATCCACTCCTTGAGGGAATTATTTCCCCCGAGTTTAAAACCAAGCAAACCGAGATGCTGACCAGTTCAATCATAGACAAGTGCAGTGGCAGATCTAATTCGTGCCTACTGGTCTAATCCCACAGTCCCTCCCCTTCTTCTGCCTTAGGTATCTCCATTAAAAACCTCTATGAGTTTTGAGTGTGGGATGTAACCACAAGAGGGAATCTATCTAACCAAATCTTGTGACCTGATTGTTTTTACCCTCACACTAACCTGAAATAAATTTACCTAAAAATAAAAATGTCTCTTAACATCTTTAAACATAAACGTATAAAGACGAATTTGATATCTAACTTAACTTACATAATTCCCTGAGTGAAGAGGAAAACACAAGCCAAAGAGGGAACATCACGCACACCACATAACTCCAGGATTCTCTCATGGATCCTGGGTTAATATACTTATTAGTGACTCGTGATATCCCTGAACATAAGTTTAATGATTTATGTCCTTTTTATAAAATATAGGTTAACCATTACTATTGATTTTAAATAGCCTAAAACTTTGAAAGAAACCGAAATTTAGCTAAATCCAAAAAAAGAAATCACTTCCCTGGGTCTCCTGTCGTTACGAGGCTGAGTCATTCTTTTCTATCATCGCCTATACAGTTGGAGAGGACCTGGCGGTAAATTTAGCATTTTTACTGGGTCACTTTCTGGGAGAAGAAATGGCTCGGACTTTCTGTGGAGGAGCTGTTCCAGATATATCACTGCATCTTGAACAGGCCGGTTAATTTTAGGCAAAGAGTTCTTTTTCCTGAATTTTCCAACAGACCTTCATAATCCATCTTTCTTTAAAATAATACTTTCTTTACATTAAAATTCTTCATTTATTTTTGGAAGTAACTATGTCATATTTCCTTGCTATCCTGGTGTTTCCGAGGGGGGACAGCAGAGGTACAGCTCTCGACAAATAGCAAAGAGCTCTTTCTCCATCACCCTCCATTTCCAACCACATCATTTCTATTCAAGGACTACAGAAAGGAGGACAGAGCGGTCCACGTTTTCAGAAATGTCACCCCAAATTTTGGAAATACTAGTAACAAATCAGGTGTTATTTTCACCCTGTGTCAGCATGGTACCACCTTCTTGATAAAAGAAACTCTGTAATGAAAAATTAACCACTAAAGAAACCTCCCTCTATAAGTGGATGAATGAATCTGTTAATGATCAAATGGGTGTCCTTTGGAAGCTGTGTATCATTGAGCCAAAATATCACACGTTTAAAAGATAATTATTTATGGAGGGGATTTAGCTATGGAGTAGTCAAAAACATAAGCTCTCCAGGGTCAGGAATACCCAATTCTAGCTCTCCCGTCAACACTTTCTGGCTGAATTTTAATGTAACTGGGTGAGTTATTTATATTCGTTATGCTTTAGTTTCTTTATCTAGAGAATGAGAGTGATGATGTCTATCTAAGTAATGGTTGTGAAAATTAAATGAATCAGGTAGATAAAACCTTTTGTCATTTTGTAACTTGTGTATAAGTTTTGTGTAAATCCAGCGTTAACAATTCAGGCAGGTAGGTAGATAGGCAGGTAGAGAGATAGATGATAAGAGTGTGATAGAGGCAGATGTAGAGAGAGGAAGAGAGAGAAGTTCAATCTCAGACAAGAGGAAATACATGGTCGTTGCTGGCTTTGGTATTTTTTTTTTTTTTGAGATCTATTGTCCAGCATGCTGAGTACATTTCACATTTTAAAATCGCAAAGAGAGTAAATTTTCTCAGCACAAAGAAAAAGTATATGATGTAATGGATATGTTAATTAGTTTCATTTAATTCTTCTACGTGGTATTCATAAATCAAACATCCCTTTGTATCCCATAAATATATGCAATTATAAGTTGTCAATTTACAACCAAAAAAATATAATCAAACTCACAACTCGCCTTTAAGTGAGATCTAAGTTGAGAACTTTGCCTAGAGGCCAAGCTGTGTCTGCGAAAGTGGTCCACAGAGACGGTAGCCTGCTCTAAAGGCCAACCGTGGTGCAACTGGAAATCCAGACATGAACAGTTTATGGGACTCCAGAACTACAGAGAAGAAGCTCATGGGGAGTCACTTATCTGTTTGTATTCTCTAACACATTTGCATAGGGTGGCATGCTCTTTTTCTAAAAAAACTTTTCATGCCTAGTGCAAATAAAAAAATCGTTTGCTATTTTCAGAATTAAAAATACACATGATCCCTCTCAAAAAGTAAAAAAAGGAGAGAGAAAGAGAAAGCAAGAGAGAAAACTCTGAGAAAACAAGGTCATGCAGTCTCTCACTTTCTTTGTAAATCCTAAAGATAAATGCCCGGGTCTAGGAGGAAGCTGGTTCTCTCCTTTCTCAACTGGGCTAAAATAAATGTTTAAATAGCTCCATTTCAAACCTATACCTGTATTTCTCGCACTATTAAAAAGAAAAAGATCCACAGTCATTTTCAGCCCAAACCTCATTCTAAAAAAAGCTTTTCATTTCTTCTTGACTCTGATTCCTAATTTAACACGATTTCACCTCTCTTACTTATCCAAATATCACTTTTCTAACAACTATTCTTAACAGAGGCATGAATCAGAAAGGGAAAAAGGAGGCTCCTGGATGCTAAGGCACAGTCTAAAAATATGTGTGCTCCAAAGATCATATAGAGTTTTCAAATTATTTTAAGAGTTCTTACTAAAAGTCTGATCCCACTGGACTTCCTTTTACAATGAGCTGTGCTCATCTGACTTTACAGCTATGGCGGGGTGGACAGAGCAAATCCCAACGCAGTGCCAGCGAGTCAGGAAGTGGGGACTGCAGACTGAACACTCCCCGTAAAAGTAATGACAGCAAGTGTGTATCGGGCTGTGTTGGTGCTACCAGCCCTCTTCTCAACACATTGGGTACACCAATTCGTTTTTTCCTGTACAACAATTTTTTTTTTTCTATAAAGAAATAGAGGAACTGAGAGATTGAATGGTCAAGTAGTGGAACTGAAATCTGAATCGCACGGGCAATGGAAGCCAATGCTAGCACACATGCGTCATGCAGACAGACAGACAGACAGACAGGGAGGTAAAACTCACTGGTGTAGAGTAATCTGGGACAGGGAGAACTTTGGGCATGGGCTACCAAACTCAGCAGGCTGTGGTAGTTGCTATTAACTCTAGGCTGTGATTCTGACGTTTCCCGTGAGCCCCTGCACAAGACCCTCTGCATAGGGCCTCACGGCAAGTTGAAAAGCAGGGGCACTCTTACCAACAGGCAGCGGCCCCCCGGCTGGCAGGGGAATATTATGGAATGGCAATGTGTCACCTCCTACCCACAGACATGCACATATAGACTCCCCAAACTTCTCCTCATCATTCAGGATGTCAAGAATTTGACAAAAATTATTTTATAAGTTAATAAAAAATTTTAGAGAATCTCATCTGAGAGGGGTTGAAAGTGAGCACACAGTGTGGGTTTAGAGTCTCCTCTTTCTCCATCAATTAATTTATCCCCATAGGGAGCTGCTGGTTATCAGACCCAGGGAAAGTAAAGACGAGTTGGATGCAATCCTTGACTGGGAGAGGGAGCACAGACAGATAGATGCTCAAATTATGGCACAAAGGTTCCCAAGAGCTAAGAGAAAAACAGAGAATACTGAGTGGGCAACATAGGGAAGAACTGTTTCTCCCTGGAGGGTGTGGAAATCTCTCCAGAGGAAATTACCCTTAAATATCAACGATGAAAGACAAAGCTAGATGGCTGCCCTCTCACCCAGGAAATCCTGGATATCTGTGCAAGAGCTGGAGCACTGGCAGCTCGAGAGACGGGGCTTGGCAAGGCGGTGGCTGCAGCACACAGAGAGACGTTGAATGAAAGGCCTGTTCAGCTGAGCGCTTCTGTAATGAAAGCAAATCTCCAGGCTGTGGAATCTCTGGAAGGGGCGAGTCCTGAAGAGATCTCAGGACACGAGGCTGAGAGTAGTCCCTACACCTCTTTCCTGTAAATTGGGCAGATGGGTAAGGGAAGTGGACTGTGTGAACTAGAGTTCTTTCCACATCTCAGCTTTCCCAGAAGCCAAGATTCATTCAGGCATCACGCCATGGACTATGAAGAAGAGTTATATGTCTATTAAACACTTTGTTACAAAGGGAAGCGATTAGATGATAACATTTTAGAAAGATTTAGTTCAGAAACATTTGAAATTAAAAAAAAAATAGGCTTTTAAATGGTCAAGTTTGGGTTATGTGAAAATGCACTTATATCAAGTACACATCCTCTAATTATGCAAGAAAACAAAGTAAATGCCACCGAAATAACCCTCGCCCCAAGCAAAAACATTGAAAATGACATATCTAAAAAGCATTCATAGTTTCTAAATTCAATGTTGATACCTTGCATTTCCTATTCCTGCAAAGTTTCTTAAAAAAGGTCATTAAGAGCTAAATAGTGCTTGGTTAGCTACTCAGGAAACCAGAGGGCTGTTTATGAATCCATCTCTCTCAGTTGCCTTTAATTTTAAACTTGGCTATTCAAGATGCCCTCCTTCTCTCTCTTCTTGTGGTAAATGAATAAAGGAATACTATATTTCAGACAGCAAGGGGCAAAATCAGGTTGTCATATCTACTTGGATCTAACCATTCAAAAAGGTTTCAGGATTGTGTACTCATTAATGTTTCATTTCTGCATGTGAATTACCCAACCTGCTGAGGTCAGTGATGTCTTATACCAATGCTGGCATTATTCCTTGCTTTTGGGGGGATGCTATGCCATTGCTCCCTTTCTCCCCCCCACCCCATCTTCCCCTCTCTTACTCCCTGCTCTCTGCTCTCTCTTGTCTCTCTCTCTCATCTCTCTATTCCCACTTTCTTCCCCCTAATATAAAATAAATTTATTCTTTTATATTAAAAACATGCTAACTTACATGAAATTTAATTTACAAGAACTGGTAATAATGCCTGATGAAAATATATCCTATTGAGTTCAGCAAAGAAAGTTTTGCAGTCCTAGGTAATTCTCCTATCTTTCCTAGGAAAACCAAGATCCTGACTATCTCCTTTCATCTAGCACAGGACGTCTGATATGAGGCAGAACCGCCCCCATGCCCTTCTGCGCATCTCTCCAGTACAGGTGTTAAATGGTCAGTTATCCAACCTTGGAATCCACTAGGTTAGTGCATGCACCAAAAGAAGTCACAAAAAATAACTCGTGAATAACAGGACCAAATCCTTGATATCCACTCTTGACTCGAGAATAAACGTTCATTTTCCCTTTCAGGGCGTCAGTTTCTCCTGGATGTGATGAACTTTTGGGTTCTTCCTGACTCTACACTTCTCCCAGTTTATCACATTGTATTAAGTTTGCAAACAAACTCCTGATAACCTGATATAATAAGGGAACAAAAGGCCTCAGTTCCCAGGGAGCTGAAATATGATGGAAGGATGTGCTGCTTTCCCTCAGATAGAACCCCCCAAACAGGCTATTGCAAATCGGCTACATTAAAAACAGCACAAAGTTGAAAATCAAGATTACTAGATTTCTTGGGATTTGTGTCCACACTGGACTGCATAATTTGCTCTTCCTCCACAATCAAAATATGTGATTGAAACATTTTGATTATATATGTCTAGGAAGAGGCGGAGAAGCTCTCAGTAAAATGGGGACAAAAAGCATCAGCTCAGCCCACCAGTCAAATGAACAAGCCTCCCAGAGGTCAGTAAGGCTTGAAACCAGATGGATAAAAGACGGAGGAGAAGTAAACAGCAAGTGATGTGTTAAGTAGATCAGGTCTTGCTGGGTGCGGTGGATCACACCTGTAACCCTAGCACTCATGGAGGTCAAGGCAAGACAATTCCTTGAGTTCAGGACTTCGAGACCATCCTGAGCAAAAGCTAGACCCCCATCCCTACTAGAAATAGAAAAACATTTAGTCAGGCATTGTGATGGGTGCCTGTAGTCCCAGATACTCAGGAGGCTGAGGCTGACAGATCTCCTGAGCCTAAGAGTTTGAGGCTGCTGTGAGCTATGACACCTCAGCACTTTAGCCTAGGCAACAGAATGAGACTCTGCCTCAAAAAAGAAAACACAAAAAAATCAGGGCTTCACTTACCTTTGTTATTAAAAGCAGAAATGTTGGGAGAGTACATGATCCCAAAAGAAAAGTAAGCAATTGAGAAGACACATGTGTCCTCTCCCAAAGTGCTGTTTTCCAATGATCTGAATTCATGTCAGTTTAGCAAAGATACTGAATGCCTGCCCTGTGTGAAGGGGCTCTGCTAGAAGGCCAGCACCCATGCCTGCTACTTCCGGACCTTATCTACCCTCCTAACCAAAGCCAGCATTCCAAGGATGCATCATGCAAGGAAAATATCCAGGGAAAATTCACTTTTTATGTGGGCAGAAGCAATTTCGTGTAAGCAGGGCCACACATCACGGGCAAAAACTGTTACAGATAGCCTATTTTTCCATTAAGTAGCATGGCATTTAATAGCATTCAGAAGAGAGTTCCAAAGAAAAGTTCAATTGTATCAGGAAATGCAGTACCATGAGAAGGTTTATGCTTTCTTATCCAGAGGGTTTTTTGAAGGAGACACTTTTGACTGAAGTTTGTATGTATATTGTATGTTTACGAACCTCTCTTTTTTGGTAGGGGCTGCACCTCTATAAAGGATGTTTATAAACAGACTCATAGAGGTAATGAGCGCTGAAAATAATTTGTGATCTTTTTAGCATGTTGAGGTACTTTTATTCCTTTTTGCCACCTGACTTTCCTCAGGGGTCAAGTGAAAGGTAATTAAGCTAAAACGAAGTATATCTAAGAGAAAAGAAATCATTTCTTCACAAGGCAATTGGGGTGTTAATGTTTAGAGCTGCATTATTCACAACAGTCGTAAGGTGGAGACGACTCAAATGTCTACTAACTGATGGATGATACAGAAAACGGGGTGTATCTGTACAATGGAATATTATTTGGCCATAAAAGATAATGAAGTACTGATAGACAGATGAGCCTTGAGAACATGACAAATGAAAGAAAAGAGTCACACACAGAAAAAAAGAAACACATACTGATTACATTTGCATGAACTATCCAGAGGAGGAAAATCAATAAAGACAGAAATATTAGCAGTTGCCTAGAGCGGTGGAGTGGGAAGAAGGCTAGGGGGATAATGGGATGCGTATATGTCTTCATAAGAAAGAATTTTATAAATATTAAAGATCTATACATGCATATAAAGAGGTCTGAACCACATAAGCTCACCAATTTCAATGTATATTTTTAAAATAAAATTTTATTTCCCAATAATTCTAGAATGACAGAAAAGTTACAGGTACCCTTTGCCCCAGATCACCTCATGTTAACATCTTAACCTATGGTAATTATAGAAACCCAAGAAATTTACTTCGGCTCCATATTATAAGCTAAACTACAGACTTTATTCAGATGTTGCCAGTATTTTCACTAATGTCCTTTTTCATTTCAGGATGGAATCCAAGATACCATGTTGCACTGAGTCAGCCTGTCTCCTCAGTTGCCTCAAATCAGTATCATGTGCTCAGTTTCTCTCCGTTTTTTCATAACCAAAATAGCCACGTCTTTTTAATGTAAAAATAGACAGATAAAGGTAGAGTCATATGGTTGCATCTAATTGTATTCAAGTTGCTGAATGCTGACTTGGTGAATGCACAGTAACAATTCATGTTCACCATGGCCTCTGTCTGCACAAAGCAGTGTGGCAGGACCATGCAGGGGTCAGGAGCACAGACTTGGGGGCCGAAGACCAGCCTTTATATCCCAGGTACATCCCTGAACAGCTCAATGATGTTGGACAATTTATTTAACAGATCAGTTCTTCATTTATCTCTAACGCAGTTCCCACTTCCATAGGGTTGTCATTAAAATTAAATGAGATATTACATAGAAAGCACTTAGCACCCTGCCTGGCATATTAAAGTATTTGCTGTTGCTACTAATTTTCCTGGATATTACTATTATCCCAAGTTCCTCCAATTTTCATTCATTCCATGAAAATCTTGGTAAATATCCCGGCAAATAAGGAAATGATCTGTGTTTCAGAGAAAACACATTGAGACTAGCATGCAGGAAGGCCAGGAGCAATGCCAGGTGAGGGAGATGAGTTGGGCACTTTTCTCTATTAACCACTGGCACATTCTGTCCCAGGCATTATAGCAAATAACCAAACAGAATATTCATTAACCCTTGTCAGAGCCATGCACTTTCTACCTGGAGACTGCAATAAATATCCATCACCAACAGAGAGCTGCCCAGCAAGAGTCAGATTCCCACCATTCTAGTTAGTGACATCATGGAGCTACTTAAGCAAGACTACTTGGGATTATAAATTACAGGGTGACCTTCAGAAGGTCGCCTAAATTTCTAAGCTCCATACATGATAGATGGCTCATAATTCATTAGCAGTTTGCAGCAAGCTCCAGTCCTCACTAATGAAGAAGCATAATTTAGCGAAGGAATGTGCAGATTATCAACTGTTTAAGAAAATGCTTGCTAAACATCTTCACCAAATTACATTTAATTTTGCCATTTAAACTGCCTCCTGTGGAGTTTAACTACACCATCAAAAATGGCGATTGCCTATAAAATCTGAAACAAAGGCAGTAACATTTTCTGTTTGATTCCTCTGGAGCCTGTCCCCTCATCTTCCTAAAAAAATAAATAGCCCCACAGTTTGCACCTCTCTGGAATCTCTGACCTTCTACTAAGTTGATAGGTTCCCTTCCCATAAACAAGAAATAAGAATAAATGAAAAAGAAAGGGTAGGTAAAACATTCTTATCTTTGCATAATTCTGAGGAATAACCTTAAATTATTTTGAGTAGTAGAAAAGGAGTGTCAAGTGGATTATGTGTGATCACATAATAACCAAACATGCTGATCACTAGAAGCCATTATAAGTTCATCACAAATCAGTCTGACAAACCAGGTAAATGCATAATTGGATAGGATTACTGGCCTGGTAGATTGAGGAATGATACTGTAATGATTTTATCAAGGACTTCAATAGACATCCTCATTATGATAACACAATGATGGACTGTGGGGTAGCTCTGGTAGGTAAAATTGCAGCTGGATGAAAGCAATGAGCTCATGAATGGCTCTTGGCCAACCACAGTGATGGTTCTCAGCGAAGACCCAGGGCCAGCCTTTATCTTGCTCAGGGATCCAGAACATGATAGAATGTGAGAGCCTTCAGTAATGACATAGAGGGCAGGCTAGTTAACTGGTAGATGACATGACACTGAAAGGTGGAACCCAAACTCTAGTTTTTATTTCTATCTAATCCAAATGAGAATATTTACTGGGGATAATATATGGCCTACCTTTGGAGAAATCAAAAAGCAAATCTACTTTTTAAAGATACAATGTAGGAGATATGGTTTAAGAAGACATCATCCCCTTATGCCAGGGACTCAGATGACCATAAACTCAGTTGAGTGGACTGTGCAGAAAAATGTTCAAGAAGATCATTCAAGCATAGGCTTTCTGAATAAACTTCAGACTTTATTCCTCCTTCATCTCTTCACTAGGAAGATATAATAAGATAGTATAAAGTCCTTAGCACTCTTATTGGGACGTATTAAAGTCGTAATTAAATAAACAGTCATGTTTATTGCAAATCATGAAACTTTGCTTATCTAGGAGATTGTGGCTTTCGATTTTCCTTGGCCTTCTCCAGTTGCCCGCCATGTTCCTGTAGCTGAAGCCTGATCTCTAAGACCAAGAATCCTGTGCCCTGAACCTCCCATCCTCTACCCATTCCTTGGAAATTTGGCCCTTGTAGAGGTGACATCAGGAAATGAATTGACCGGCTCAGCACCTGTGACTCAACAGGCTAAGGCGCCAGCCACGTACACC
Organism: Arctocebus calabarensis; assembly: GCA_963573935.1. Taxonomy (NCBI): domain Eukaryota; kingdom Metazoa; phylum Chordata; class Mammalia; order Primates; family Lorisidae; genus Arctocebus; species Arctocebus calabarensis. The sequence continues at coordinate 38,355 of CAUYON010135889.1, forward strand.
TGAGCTGGCGGGTTCGAATCTAGCCCGGGCCTGCCAAACAACAATGACGGCTGCAACCAAAAAATGGCCGGGCGTTTTGGCGGGTGCCTGTAGTCCCAGCTACTTGGGAGGCAGAGGCAAGAGACTCGCTTAAGCCCAGGAATTGGAGGTTGCTGTGAGCTGTGATGCCAGAGCACTCTATCCAGGGTGACAGCTTGAGGCTCTGTCTAAAAAAAAAAAACAAAAAAAGGAATTGACCGCATCACAGTTCTTCTGACTTTAGTGACTGATAGAATTGGTTGGTTCATTCATTCAGTGAATGTTTGTTTACTTATCCTGTCTGTGTGCCAGGCTCTGCAGCATGTACTAGATGTACCCTAGGTGCACTCTGGTGAATAAAACGTAGCCCCTGCCCACACGTTGCTTCCAGTCTAGTGAGCAGTAATAGCGTGGTGCATTAGCCCTCCCCCGGCTTGCTAATAAAGGAGGAAACCTACATTGTTAGTACTGCAGGATACTGGGAACAAAGTTGCAGGGATCAGAGTTACATTCCAGGTAACTATAAACGTACCGTACCCAGACTGCCTCAACCCCTATCAATCACTAATCACCTCTCCTCCAAGGAACAACATAACACTCATCCCAACAGTCAGGCCTCACCACCACTAATACTGTTACTACAACTACTCTTAAAACTACTACTGTAATAACTTCTACTACCACAACCATTATCTTCATTAATTTTCAACCAATTATGTACCTTGCATTTCTATTACGATAATAACATTAGTAGCTTGCATCCTCCTTGTTTATGTATCTTAAATACTGAGTGCACTGTCAAAATTTATATACACATTATTATATATAGGAAGGTCAATTTTATTAGCAAAGTTTCATGGCTAAGGAAAAAGGAAATGAATGATAGTAGACAGATAGGTATCCATGCATCATGTTGACATTTCAATTTGTCCCCAGCTCCTCACAGACTTCCAATAGAGTGACACTAAGTCAGCATTCACTCGTTCAATCTGGAACACTGAGAATCTGGGCAAAACACTATTAATCAATTCCCCATGCTGCAATCAATAACCAAAAGAACATATACAGGCAAATTGTTTCCATACTAGTAAATGTATTAGTAACAGCAAGCAAAATACCCATGCCGGTGTCCCTGGTAGTATCAGGGGATGAAGTCTGATATTAACATTATAGATTAGTCTAAATCATCTATAACTGCCAGATGAGCAGTTTCTTACTTGGTTTCTTACTATGAGCTGAGATTATGAACTTATCTGGTTACTTCGTTAATTGTTCTTTCCCTGGGTGTCATGTTTAAATGGCAAGGCCAGAAGGAACAGACCCAACCTGAGACAAGAAGCACATGTACAAACAGGTCTCTAAAGAGCTAACTGATAAAGTACGGCTCTCAGATGGCTGAGGTCCACCACGGCAAGTGATAAGCTTGTTACCACCTTAACTTATCGGTATTGTTGATGTTTTCATTTTTCAACGTTTCTTACTTACCAACCTGACTTATAAATGTCTATAGTTTAGGAGAGATGAAAGCAGGCTATCTAACCTCAAGAGTTCATTCTGTTTTTCTCTTTTTGACTCTCTCTCCCATTTTCATAGTGATTGTCACACTCATTCAATTAACAATGACTAGACCAGTGAAACACAGTGTCACAACCACACAAGTTATTTTCTACAAGTAAGCTTGGTGGAACTTTCTTCCATTCTGCAACTGAATTCCAGTTCTGCTACATCATTGAAGGTATAGATTGGTGAAGTTTTCTCAGTTTTTCCATGTATAAATTTTTTTAAATTAAAATATTGTGTGCAGAGCACCTAGAAGTTGGCATATAATACATTCTTACCAAATGAGAGGCTATTATGCAAAAGTGTGTTTTTCTAATTTTCCATGGTCTTTATCAACAGTCTTCCATTTATGTTCTTCACAAGTAAATGTTAGTGGTCCTCTTTATGATTTCCTTAGCATGTTTCCATGTCTTCTGTTCATTCTGGTTCAGGTTGAATAATGTTAGCCTAAAATATGAAATCCAAAGGGTTCTAAAATTCAAAAGTTTTGAGTGCCATTATGACACTCAAAGGAAATGCTCATTGGACTAGTTCAAATTTTGGATTTTGGGATTTGGGATACTCAACCAGCCGGTGTAAAGCAAGTATTCCAAATCTGAAAAAATCCAAAATATTTCTGATCCCATACATTTCAGATGAAGTATGATCAACGTGCTGTTGTTATACAGGGTGACCATAAACTTTGTGTGCAATTTTTAATTGCACACTGTTTTAAATTGCACATGAACTTTATGGTCACCCTGTATATGGTTTTGAGTAATATTTTTAGTTCACGTCAGTACACCCTGCTATGCCTGATACATTGTTTAGCACACAAAGTTTCCTTAAATGGATAAGGAAGTAAATTACTACACCAAATGAGGCTATATTGAATTCTAAGTGTGTAACGTTTTGTGCAAAGAATTTATTTCTCTCTCTTTCTTGCAAGATCCTGTACAGAAAAGTACATCTGCACAGAGATATTTTTCTCAATCCCCGAACGTAAATGTCTACTTATGAGTTTGCACAATAAAAATACAGAGCACAATAGCTTAAAAATTAGCCCATCCTTCAGTGATCAGATTCTGGGTTTGTAAATCTGAATTGTATTTGCAGGAGTACAGCTAGTTGAGATGCACTGTAGGCCTGCTGGGTGAACCTTCCTGGGTCTGACCCCTGACATCCATACCCTTAGCTCAGCACCACTGGCTAAGGGCTCCTGGTTTCACAGCTGCTTTTCTGTTCCAAGGTTGGCAGCTGGAGCCTAAGACCCCTTTAAGGCTGGCTCTTAATTTTCGGTACCTCGCCTCTGACCCAACCATATGCAAATGGCACCAAAGTCCAGGCCCTCTGTTTAACACTTGATTGTCTTATGTAAGCCTTGCTAAATAGGCTGGGTTCTTCTATGTGAGCATAAGATTTAGCAAGTCTAAAACTGTCAATGTGACATCAATGGAAAAAAATGGATATAAATGTGCTAAATCAGATGCCCAAATACACAGATCCAGAAGAACAGAACTTTGTTGTGATAAATGCCACTCAGGTCAAGGCTGCAAAGAATCAATCACCATCATTTCATTGAAAACCCATTAAATATGACATAGGCTTGGCATACTTGTCAATATGTCTTGGATTTTACGGTGTCATATCTGGAAAACTCATGGTAAATCTGGATGTTTCTCCAGAAAAAATGTCCATTTTTGACCTTCTTTCCCCTTTACAATCTCAATGGTCTTGACTGTTATCACTTATGTATGTCTACTTGAATGCTGACATATGATTTATTAATAGTGTCTCATATTTGTGTAGATAATATGATAGAGAGAGAGGTAGGAAACAGTCAGATTAATGTATGGGTTCATCACAGATGCCTCACATCCTTTGTAGGATGATGTAGGGCATCAACAAGCAAGCAAATGACTAAATACCAAACATAACAAAATAGTTAAGAACCTCCTTTACACATTAGTAAACTACTTACTTTTATGTTCAGGTTCAACAAATTAGGACAGCCACATTCATTAACTCATCAAGCCACCCAGAGTTGCCTCTACTGGACAAGTGGGAAGAAACAATAATAAAATCATTGATTCACTCCATACTTCCTCTAATGCTGTTCAAACTCAAGTTAGAGAGAAATGTATACTACGTGGTGTTAGTGAACAAAATCCACTCAGATGTTGAGAGCTTACCGCTCTGGGCACCCTGTTTGGTGAACAGGATGCAGACGAGTAATGAGGTAGTCAGGTAAACTCTGTGCAACTTTGATTATGTCTGAATTTTGCTGAGATTGAACCTACCTATTCTACTATGAGATATGATGAGTTCACAATACTATGCATTGCATAGTCAGAGAATATATCTAATACTTCCAATACTCTTCTAATAACAATAACTCTATTTCTATTAAAATTCATATTTTTCCTAGAGAAATATTATCTATACTCTCACAAAGAATATGTATTTCACATTCTTACATATTCTTGTATTAGCACAAAGTCACAAGCTACTTATTTTTCCATTTATAACCCTTCATGTCTACAAGTTAAGCATAAGATTTAAATATATAGGTGTGTGTGGGGTGGGGTGGGGAAATCACCATTTTACGGTTTTTTGCCGGGGCTGGGTTTGAACCCATCACCTCTGGCATATGGGCCGGCGCCCTACTCCTTTGAGCCAGAGGCACCACAGAAACCACCATTTTATTATTTTTTATTTTTATTTTTATTTTTTTTATTGAATCATAGCTGTGTACATTAGTTCAATCATGGGGTACAGTGTGCGGGCTTCACATGCAATCTGAGATATTTTCATCAACCTGATTGACATACCATTCATGAGATTTTCTCGTTTACTATGTGAAAACATTTTTGATCCGTATTTAGAAGTTTTCTCCTGACCCTTCGAATATGTACCACACATGTGATCTCACCCTTTGTCCCATTTCCCCCCA
>CAUYON010135891.1:0-12769 GCA_963573935.1 Arctocebus calabarensis
TTTTTTGAGACAGAGCCTCAAGCTGTCACCCTGGGTAGAGTGCCGTGGCATCACAGCTCACAGCAACCTCCAATTCCTGGGCTCAAGCGAGTCTCCTGCCTCTGCCTCCCAAGTAGCTGGGACTACAGGCGCCTGCCACAATGCCCAGCCATTTTTTGGTTGCAGCCATCATTGTTGTTTGGTGGGCCTGGGTTGGATTCAAACCCGCCAGCTCAGGTGTACGTGGCTGGCGCCTTAGCCCGTTGAGCCACAGGCGCTGAGCCAAGAGTAAGAATCTGAATGTTGTGGTAGATGCCTGTAGTCTCAGCTACTTGAGAGGCTGAGGCAAGAGAATCACTTGAGCTGAAGAGTTTGAGGTTGCTGTGAGCTACGATGATGCCATGGCACGCTACCCAGGGTGACAGAGTAAGGCTGTCTAGGGTGGCACCTGTGGCTCAAAGGAGTAGGGCGTCAGCCCCATATGCTGGAGGTGGTGGGTTCAAATCCAGCCCCGGCCAAAAAACGCAGAAAAAAAAAAAAAAAGACTGTCTAAAAATAGAAGAAGAATCCTGTGTCAGGTTGTAAAATGGAAAGTAATCTCAGATGTACCTGTTTGGGTGTGTTGGCAGAGTGCCTGGCACAGGTTGGGTACACAGAGGTCCACACCCGGGTGATCCCAATCAAGCTCCTGATCACGTCCTCTCGTGACCACAGGGACCTATAATCAGCACCAGGATGAAGCTCAAAGCTCCTCCTGACCCTCCTCCCCACACCCTCTCCTTGATTCCTCTCTCCACAGATGCTCCTCATGGGCCCCGACCTGCTGGATTTGCCTCTTGGTTTTCCCCTGGCTGAACTGTGATGGGGAGGGAGGTGCAGGCCTCCAGAAAACACCTAGCCAGGCTGGGCTCAGCCGGGAGGATACCTGGCCAATAGTGTGGTGCCCCATCGGCCTAACAGTATTTTTTAAATTCTATGATGGAACGTAGATAGAAAGTAAATTTCTGTTTCAAAAAACAGCATGCAGAGAGAGGTTTTCTCCTTTATGTTCCTAGAGTGGCTTCTCTAAACTATTCTTTGGAGTTTTCCCCGTTGCTGTCACCACCAGCTTGTCTGTTTCCTCCACGCAGGCTGTGAGTCTCTGGGGAAGGGAGACTTTCCTCATTGATCTTGGAGTCCCCAGCACCTGACGCAGTGTCTGGCATAGAGAAGGTACTAGAATGAATTGCTACCGCTTCCTGTACAAATCTGCAGTAGATACCTGAGTTCAAAGGGAGTAGCAAGAAACCTAAACATTGCCAATTTTAGGCCTCTTTGGACACCAATGCCCGGGCCTTGGCGGCATGGGCCCCAATGCAGGACTTCCCCTGCTCCCATCAACTGTTCCAGGATTTTTACGTCTTGGCATCCTGAGTCACGTTCAGCTCATCTGTCACGGATGAACTTTAAAATAACAGCAATTCAGCTTGGAGGGGGAGAGAGACAAAAAGAGAGAGGATGAGGAGCAGCTGGAGGGGATCTGAATGAGCTTTGGGGCTGGGAGGGCTACTACTGCTTCCTGGACATCAGGAGGAGGAAATTAGATTGAAGCAGAGATGCTGTAGCCAGAAGGGGCTTTGGAGAAGGTTCTAGGTTAGTCTGAACAACTTACATCAGCCTGATCTAGTTCTTCCCCACCACCTGCCTGGTTTAAATCATATAAGCATTTTTAAATGGCCATAGCCCTGGCTGAGCTCATGTGGCTCAAGCGGCTAAGGCGCCAGCCACATACACCTGAGCTGGTGGGTTCGAATCCAACCTGGGCTGCCAAACAACAATGACAACTACAACCAAAAAAATAGCTGGGTGTTGCAGCAAGTGCCTGTAGTCCCAACTACTTGGGAGGCAGAGGCAGGAGAGTCGCTTGAGCCCAGGAGTTGGAAGTTGCTGTGAGCTGTTTGATGCCACGGCACTCTACCCAGGGCGACAGCTTGAGGCTCTGTCTCAAAAAAAAAAAAAAAAAAAGCCATAGCCCTGTTAGAAACCTGCTGTGGACAAAGAAGAAAACATGGAAAAAGGCACTAATCATCCTTTGTTCTTTCTTCTCACTTCTGGTCCCACAGTGGCAAAATGCTTTCCCTTCTCTGCCCCAGCCCCCAGTAGATTCAGCATCGAGGAATAGAATTCAGAAACCACCCACCATCACAGCTCAAAGCAGGCCATCTCCCACCCTAAGAACTCCCAGGCCCCTCTGCAGATTTTTTCGCCCCCACCAGCCCCAGGCCACCCCTGATCTGCCCTATCATTACAGTTTTGCCTTTTCTAGAATTTGATACAAATGCACGTATGTAATAGTTCACCTTTTGTGTCCGACTTCTTTGACATAATGTTTTGGATTTGTCTGTGTTCCGTGCATTGCTGTTTTGCTCCTTTTTATTGCTGGCCTGTATCCCATTGCTTGTATACTCTACAATCTTTTTATCCAATCATTCGTGGACATTTGGTTTGCTCTCCATTTGGGGCGACTATGAATAGAGCCACTGTGAATGCTGACTGACACACATGCCTCGTGCTCCTCACTGTTGGGTAGACTTGACAGTGGAGAGTCTCGCAGGAAACCAGGCAAGCTAGAGCAGAAACAGGCTGCCCGCTTGTTTGCCTGTACACCCCTTGCTCCATCCATCCCTCTTGACTGTCATGCCCGCCGGACAGCAAACAGCTGCCCAGGACACTGCCGAGTGCTTCCCTGTGAACTCCGCCCCAGGGCCCACACTTTAGGATGGCAAATCTCTTCCTTTAATGCCCTGTTTTTCCTTACCCCAGGGCTAGAGACACCCTCTGTCCTTGCATTCTCTCCCTTTTTAGGGGTCTGTATACTTCCTCCTGGAATTAGGGTGCAATAGGCTTAGTTCTAAGCCTTCGTCTTTCCTGTCTTTGCTTCTTGTGATTAATGTAGCTACGATAGAGGTCATATTCAGAGGTTGGGGAGTTGGCTAGGGAAAGACAAAAAGTGCTATAAGAGTCATTGTTGACAGCAGGATCCATCTGGTGATGGTCACAGGGATAACTGATGTCTCAAGATGCCAAAATCAAGAACGAACGGAGGATTGAGACAATCCCCATTGAGAGACAGCCCAGCTCCTCATCCTGCCTGTCTTGATAGTTGCTTTTTTTATTAAGAGATGGGGGCTGTTATGATGAAAAAGGGCTGAATTGAGAAGGCTTGGTTCTTTTATGTGATTATTTACAGATGAGGCATAACCTGCGTGAAACTAAGGAAAGTTGTCTTCTTTGAGCCGAACTGGCCAAAGACCTGCTCCCTAATACCAGGAGAGACGGGGGTGTAGTTTTCTAGGATTCCCAGGGCCAGGTCAGCTTCCATCTTCCTGGCATTTCCCAAAGACTCCCAGGGAGCCCATAGCTACTAAGGAAGGTAGATGACAGAGAGGACAGATGGCCGGGTGGCAGGGCACTGACATGTTTTGTCACTTTCCATTCCCTTTAGCTCTCTAAAATTTGTGCATTTTTGAGTGAAGCTCCAAGCTAGACACAGCCCTTTCAGACACGCACAAACTGCTCTAACTTGCAAAAAAGGCACAGACTCAGCTAATTTGTCCTTAAGCAAATCCCTGGACTATTGAAATCCTTTCCTAACATTCCTTCCAGCCCACATTGCTTTTATGTACATATTGGAGAGTCCTTGGGACATTCTGTCAGTGGCTATGGCCCCACTTCAGTGTACACCTGAAATCTGAACAACCCAGCCTTCCTTGCCCTGGCTTCTATGGCTCAGGAAACCAATCACATCGCTACAAGCTCCAGGAAGACTCTGGCTTGCTTCACGCATGTTGCACTTGACTGCTGACATTATCCTTGGAGACGGAGGCTGTAATTATACCAATCACTCTGCCGATAGACCTAGAGTATCCCCATGATTAATGGAAGAGATTCACTCAAAACACAAATGTCTCATTTTCTAGTTGGGTGTACAAGCAAAATACTGCAGAAATTTAGCCTCCACTACTCCAACTCCAATGTCTCAGCAGGTCTCCTTCTGTTCCCTGGCAATTGGAAACAGCAAGGATGTCTTCTTAGAATCCAAAGTGATATTTGGGGAGGGGGAGGGAATTATGAGTCTCAGTGTTTTTAAACAAGTCTCTTGTCTCTTGTTTTTTAAGCAAGTTTTTAAAATCTCATTTCAAAAGCCATTTTATGTAAGTTTACTGTAGAAAAGTTGGAAATTGGCGCGGCGCCTGTAGCTCAACGGGCTAAGGCACCTGCCACGTACACCTGAGCTGGTAGGTTCGAATCCAGGCCAGGCCCGCCAAACAACAATGATGGCTGCAACCAAAAAATGGCCGGGCATTGTGGTGGGCCCCTATAGTTCCAGCTACTTGGGAGGCGGAGGCAGGAGACTCACTTGAGCCCAGGAATTGGAGGTTGCTGGGAGCTGTGATGCCACAGCACTCTACCCAGGGTGACAGCTTGAGGCTCTGTCTCAAAAAAAAAAAAAAAAAAAAATCCTATCAACAAGAATCGCCAGACACCATTTTCCAAAAGTATGACCTTGCTTTCATGGCAGTAAGATCGTATAGCCAGGGAATTTATGGAAAGACCACCAAGTGGTATCTTAGAGGCAACAGTTAAGAGTGGGAATGTGCTGTTGGGGTGACCTGGAAGGCTGGCCACAACCCAGCTTTCCACACCCAAAAGGGGTGCTTGCTCTGAACAGTTGTGGATCCTCGTGGGCCTCCCTGGCCAGGTCAGGGCAGTGGTGGTGCTTGGAAGTATCACAGTTCTGAGAAGTGGCTCTGTTGCCATGGTACCCGGGCAGCAGGAGGGGACCAGCAAGAGAGAGCAGCCTCTGGGCCTTCTGCCCTCAGCAGGAAGCACCTGCTGGCAAGGCCGAGGCTGGAGCCAGGGCTCACCTCCAGTCCGGAGGGAAGAGAGACGACATTCCTGGCCATGGTCAGCTCTTACGCAGGGTGAGAAGACTGAGCTCTCTGCGGTTCAAGCTACTTGGGGCAGCCCATGCCAGGCCACACTCTCTCCCACACTGCCAGCCTTGGCCGAGGCCGCCTTTCTTCAGAGCTCACAGCTAAGAGACACCTGGGATGGGCTGGGCGGCGACTCCTGTGCCTCCCTCCATCCCCCTCCCATGAACCCTCCTCTTCTTTTGGGGAAGCCCATGGATGGGAGGGAATGGGAAATGAGGACTGCTCTGAACAACTGAAAGCAGGAAGCCCCGTGAAGGGTGTAGGGTACTTTTGCCTACAGAAAAGCTGGGTGATCTTCTGGAAGACATGTCTTGAAACTGAGCCCACCCGCCTCCTGGTGTTACCTGGGCCCTCTCTTGCCAGAGCAGTGTCCGTGTCTGGGAGCATCTCCTGGCAATATTTCCCTGCCAGTAAGAGTCGTGACGGCAGCCTGGCACCTCCTCGGGACAGGCACTGGGCAAGAGCTGTAGGAACTCTGTCTCCAGGAGTCCACACAGCAGGATGTGGGCTCCAGTACAGTCTCACTCATGCTGAACAGAAGGGACATGAACTTCAGAGAAGCTGGGGCCACGTTCGAGGCCTCATGTTCAAGGCCTCGTGGCTCCCGTGTGACAGATCCTGGATTCCAACCTGGAGCTGTCTCATCACAAACCATGCACTCAGCTGTGTCGTGTAACTGCCCACTTGGGACACTCGAAGCTCCCTTTGGCCTGGAAACAACCAAAGCTTAAAATCCTCTGGGCTAATCTGGGGCCATTTTGTTTAGACTGAGTGTGCCTGGGACTGGAGAAGTGGCAAATCAAAAAGCAGTGGGTGGGGCAGCACCTGTGGCTCAAAGGAGTAGGGTGCCGGCCCCAAGGTGGTGGGTTCATACCGAGCCCCGGCCAAAAACTGCAAAAAGGAGCGAAGAGAAAAAAAAGCATCGAGCGGGTCTGTTTCCATGGGTCCCAAAGCCCAGCTGCTGACGATGCAGTCCCTGCTCAGAACCGTCCGTGGCTCCAAGGAGAGGTACAGGTGGGGTTTTGCCACGTTCACTGCTATACTAGGAGCTGAGACCCACACCTGCCACACACCCAGTGCTCCATTCACAGGCTGGGTGAAGGCTGCAGGCCAGCTCCTTCTCAGCTGCCTCAGCCAGCGTTCTCAGCCCCCTACCCTAGCCCATGTCCTAATAGAAGTCATGTGTGCCCTTCCCTGTCCCACCTCCTCACCTTTGTTTATGACCCCCTCCCCCACCCCCATCTCTCGGCCTAGCCCACACTCTCCCCCTACAAGAAAACTTCTCTCTAGATAAGTGATTTTCACCAGCGTGCTACGGCATACTGGTGGGCTGTGAGAGGACCTTAGGTGTACCATGAACATTTTAAAAATCATTAGTTAAATTATTTTCAAAAGAAGTTCAAAGATGGCTCGGCGCCTGTGGCTCAAGCGGCTAAGGCGCCAGCCACATACACCTGAGCTGGTGGGTTTGAATCCAGCCCGGGGTCTGCCAAACAATGACGGCTGCAACCAAAAAAATAGCCAGGTGTTGTGGTGGGCACCTGTAGTCCCAGCTACTTGGGAGGCGGAGGCAGGAGACTCGCTTGAGCCCAGGAGTTGGAGGTTGCTGTGAGCTGTGATGCCACAGCACTCCATCCAGGGTGACAGCTTGAGGCTCTGTCTCAAAAAAAAAAAAAAAAGTTCAAAGCATAGTAAGTATATTCTTTTTTTAACTCTTTTTTTGGATCAACATAATTTAAGTGTGCCATGGAAGTTTTTTAACTATGTGTTCAAGTGTGCGGTGAGATAAAAAAAGGTTGAAAAACACTGCTCTAGACAGTGGCTTGCTTCTCTGCCCACCTCCTGGCTCCCCAGTGGGAAATGTGGGGTTCCTCCCCTTCCCCCCACCCCTCTCCACTCGCTATTTCACTGTCACCGTTTCTTCTTTGTAAGAAACACTTGCATCAAAGCTATTGTATTGTCACAGGAGGTAGGAAATTATAAAGGCACTACATTTTTAGAACAATGTTTATAGAATAAAATTAGCACTGAGCATATTTCAGTCCTAGCTGCTGCTGCTTGTTTAAAAATAAGATTGTGCATTTCCATGCCTAATTTTTATATGTCCATTTAAAAACTGCATTTTCCTATGGGCCTTCACCACCACCGCCACCTTATTCATGGGCTCCCATAAGAGCCGCGGTCTCCAACCCCCAACACCCAGGTTCGCCTTATATGATACACTGCCTTGCAGGGATGTCTCCAAACACACATCAGGCCCTCCCTTAGACAAAGAGACCCAAATCAGAGCATTGGGAATAAAATTTAATCCTATTCACCTGTTTATTTGTTCAACAAATATTTGCTGAGATCCACTATGTGCAGGGCACTGCTGTGGGGTCCAGCAGTGAACGGAGGCCCAGTGCAGGGAGCCAGAATGGAGCGGGCAGGTGAGCAAGCAGGTGGCAGGCCTGGGAGAGTGGGCAGGAGCGTGCCCAAGTCAGGTGCCATGACCTGCAGGAGTCAGGGATCCTGCCATGGAGCTCTAGGCAGAGGGAACAGTGGGAGCAAAGACCCGGAGTGGGACATGCTGGGCAAGCTGGGCACACCAGAAGGCAGGGGGCCACGGGAGCCTGGACTGGACTCTAGCAGATCACCAGGGCCTTGGACAACTTTAAAGAACTTGGGCTTTTGCCAGTGCTTGCTGGGGAGGCTTTGAGGAACTTGGCTAATCTTTTTACCTTAAAGTTTTAGAGGATTATTCTGGCTGCTGGGTAGAGGACAGAGTCAGAGGCAAAGACTAAAGTGGATGTGAGAAAGCCAGTTTGGAGGCTGTTGCTGGTCTAGTACTGGATTCTAGGTACAGAATTGCCTGACGGTTTAGATGGGGGCTGTCAGTGAAAACAAGGCGATCAGGTGATGCCAAAATAACTTCCAAAGTACCCCTGTGCATGTTACTAGAGTCTCTGACAACCCCTGCTGAGGACGGTGTGCAGGGCATCTCTCTCTCTCTCTCCTTTTTTTTTTAAGATAGGGTCTCATTTTGTTGCCCTGGGAAGAGTGCTGTTGCATCATAGCTGACAGCAACCTCAAACTCTTGGCTCAAACAATTATCTTGCCTTTCCCTCCCAAGTAGCTGGAACTATAGGTGCCTGCCACAACACCTGGCTATTTTTTAGAGATGGAGTCTCCCTCTAGCTCAGGCTGGTCTTGAACTCCTGAGCTCTGGAGATCCACCCACTTTGGCCTCCCAGAGTGATAAGATTATTGGAGTGAGCCACCGCACCCGGCCCCAGGGCATCTCTCTATAGATGACAAACTGTGGCCCAGAGAGAAGGAAGTTGTCACACATTGCAGATAAAAAGAGGCTGGGTAGAGACTAGGATGTGGTTTTCCCAGTGTTGTTTCCTAGGGTTGTGCCCCTGGCTATTTTAATCTTGTGTTCCTGCCTTAAATTTGGAGAGAACCCAGAAGCAGGCTGTGCAGGGCAGGAGAGGCAGGACCCAGGCTGAAGTCAGAGAAGGGTCCTGCATGGGACCAGCAAGAAAGGGCCAAGCACATCAAAGGCAGGTTGTTGGAGGCTGTCTCTGTACTGAGAGAGGATTCCCGAGAAGGGTGAGGTCTGGGAGAACAGGTCTTCTCAAGGAGAGCACAAGGATACACTTGCAGGGTCCTCTCCACGGTGACTCAGCCCTTAGGAATTTGTAAACCTAACTTCCTGGAAGTTGGAAATTTCCAAGTTCTGTGCAATCCTGTAGTTCTGTGGGGGCTGGACTAGCAACTCCCGCTTGATTCAAACTGGCCAATGAGAAGGGTACCTGTGGGGTGGAACTTTTTGACTGTCGATAAAAAGGGAAAGATCAAGCTAGATGGGGAGCGTGGCCATTTGGAATTCTTCTATGCCGTAAGCTCCCAGCTGGTGAATAAAGCCCTTCCTCTTATAAACGTGGTGTTTGAGTGCTCTTTCTCTCCGTTGGGCCTTGTCTTTCTGCAACAGTACCCACAGAATGGCTGTGAAGTCACCACTGTCTACTCTGTCAGCTCCTCTCTAGCACTAGACTCAGGAGTAGATTCTGTTATCACCCACAGCTCTCACTCCCAAAACTTCTCCATGGGGGGCATAGCATGATTTGTCCATGATACACAAAGGTCCCACTGGCCTTGGAACAAATGGGAAAACCCAGACCTTCAGGGTAATTCAGGGAAGAAATGGGATAAATGTGGTCCTTGATGGGGTTCTTCTATGCTGCAAAAAGGCGATAGGCTTTAGACATCTTGTCACCTAGCTCGGTGGAAATGGCTTCGTGGAAGACATTCCAGCTCAGGTGGTGATGTTATGTGGCAAGGTTTCTAACAGGCCATGGGCTGGGACCAGCGGGGGGGCTGCAGACCGAGTTTATGAGGCAGAGTTCTGGTGGGAAACATAATCCAGCCCTCATGGTTCAAGAGACTTCTTGAATGGAGGAGCTGTTTACAGAGTATGAGCAGGTTCCAGAAGCCCAGAAGCTAAGACAGCCCAGGGCTGTTATCAACCCTGAACCTGAGGACTCAAAGGTAAAGATGTTTTCAGAGCCCTGAGAGAGTGGGAGCTTTGAGGAGGATGCTACAGTCATGGGGCCACCACCACACCCAGGGAAAGGACCAGACAGAGAAGACGGCTGGGGCTGCTCTCTCCTCCTCGGCAGATCTCTGCCAGTGCCTCCCATTGGCCAACCCAGCCAGAATCTAGAAGGTTCAGGGACTCCTGGAGATACAGTCCTCAGAACCAGTCTCCAGAGGGCAGGGCTGAGAATGGATGCAGGAGAGTTGAAGAGAAAACAGAAGCATACCCAGAGATGCCTCAACCCTGGGGGAAATGTGTGCTTAAAAACCACATTGTTATTCATTATTGCCTTTGATGGATCTGTGCTGAAGTTGCAGCTGGGGAAAATTAAGTTCTCTGGAAAGAACATCCTGTTAGGATTAATGATTAGGTACTAAAAACTAGAGACTGTGAAATCTAGATTCTGGAAGGTTTTCTAAAGCAGAATTAAACAATCCTTGGCTTCAGATGTTGGAGATCTTCCAGAAGGCATAGGGGTCGACTGTAAGACCCTTGAAGTGATTTCCGGCTCTAGTTGAATTAACATAGAAGAGTCAGTATTTTCCAAAATGGCCTATATCATTTTGATATAATGGATCTATATCATTTTCTGGGCAAATGATATCCACTCAAATATAAACTGGGACTACTACTACGGACCCCCTTTTCAGGGAAGACGCTTCTTGACAATTAGCATGTTATGGTGGGGTCCCTGTAAATTCTAAATAATTAGGATATTTTAAAACCAAAAGGAATTCACTGTGAACTATGAGTAAATACATTGTGATAGAATCAGGTGTACCCACCCAAAAGGCCCCGCCCCACTCAGTTCGGACTAACCGGCCCAGGAAAAGATCAAATTCATGTCCCCCCCCAGGAAAGGTCAGACTCATGTCCCTCCCAGGAAATAGGAATGCCGCCAATTACTGCCCTCCCTGACCCTTTAAATCCCCACCCACCATAACCCACATGTGGCATTCCTTTCCTGATTTCACCCCACCTGCATTCAGGTGGAATAAAAGACACATTGACCACATATTCTGGGCCTCCGTTTTCCTTTTGTCTCAGGCCTCAGAATAATCTTTCATCTTTGGGTTCATAACCTCTCACATTGCCTTCTTTTCGTTTATTTATTCTTTTGAGACAGAGTTTCCCTCTGTCACATAGGTAGAGTACCCTGGCATCATCATAGCTCACAGCAACCTCAGACTCTTGGATTCAGGCAATCCTCTTGCCTCAGCATCTTGAGTGTCTGGGACTCCAGGTGCCCACCACCACACCTGACTAATTTCTGTTTTTAGTAGAGATGAGATCTTACTCTTGCTCAGGCTGGTCTCGAACCCCTGAACTCCAGGGATCCTTCCACCTCAGCCTCCCAAAGTGATAGAATTATAGGCATGAGCCAGTGCATCTGGCCAATACATTGCCTTCTTATTTTAAAATATTATTTTCTTAAATTAACACATTTTTTCTTTTTTCCCCCACCTAAAATCCAGGTTTCCACAAGAGACCAACTGGCCTATTAATGTGAGCAGAATCTGCAACCAATTATAAAGTCAAAGATCAATGCTTAACAAAAATCAAGTTGGCCTGGAAATCTTATTTTTCTGAGCTGTGTGGGCGGCTTTTCTGATAAGGAAAGCTCACTCTGGATCTGAAAAGCAACTTACAGGCTACTTTCCCTCCCAATACCCAGACAAGGTTGCTAGGGATTTCCCCATAGGTCCTTTCTAGCTGTGTTTCAGGACAAAGGCTTGGATACAGAGCTCTGGGCTCACTACATCCAGCCAGCTGGGGGGATGAGAGGCAGGTGCAACCCTGCAAAGGGGTCTCGAGACCTCATCAGATGCACCATCTTTGCTTCTCTGTCTCCTCTGCCCCCTCCAATGCTACTTCACGGTATTTCTAGCTTTTCACCCATTTTTTTCCTTTCTCCTTGGACAAGATATTTTTAAAGAAAAGATTTAAAATTATAATTTCACAATCTCATTCCTTATAAAGAGGGACGATTTGGGGTTGTTGGATCTGCATTCTTTGCTTCGTAGAATCCAGGAAATAGGTAAAGACACAAATTAGATGTGGATTCCTGTCATGGCTGCTTCCGGGAAGGCTGTGTCTCCTGGACCTTCTTAGCACCCTGAGCTCCAGGAAGGGAAACATTTCAAGTCAGATAGAATTATATGTGTATCTACCGTTTCTCTGGAACCTTCAGCCCTCAAGATCTCAACATGACGAGCTTAGTCTCACCCTGATTGCTCTTGGTCCTCATTTCACTGCCTTTGGTGCTGTCTGAGGTCACAGCAGGAGGAAGCTGACAGTGCAGTCGCCCCCCTGTCAGCTGCTTCTCAGCACTGCAGGCTTCTGTGCTGGCGTGACGGCCTGTGCACAGAGGAGAAATGGACAGATGGGACTTGGAAGGATCTCCTGAATGGAACCTTGCCCTGAAAATCTTAGTGCTGTTGAGGCTAAACCTGAGCTATAGTGTCTGGAAGTTTCCAAGACATAGTAACTAGGGAATTTCATATTCTTTGTTGTTTCCCTTAAAATGGGAACAAATTGATATATAAATGGGAAAAAGATATTTTCTTTACGAAAAATAGTGTGCTCAAAAATGCAGCCTATAATTTGTATTTGCTGCTTAGCAAAGGGTCAAAGAAGTATGGTAGCTGAAATTTACCTAAGTAATATTTCATAGTTAGAAATAGAATTTTCAAAGCTTGTGAAAGAGAGAAAAGGAAGCTCTTGCCCAGAATCCTAGGGTATTGCCATTGGTAAGTTATGATCGCTGCCTCTTGAACTGTTGAGTCTTTTCTCCTTGTTTTTATTAGATTTTTATTTTATTTCCCAAGTTAATATTGTATTTAGATATCACAATAGTCAGCCAAAAATTAAAACTATTATCTCTGGGGAAAAATAATAGTTAGAAAAATATATTCAGTGTATCTAATATTTTAATGGAGAAAAGATTTAAAGTAAAAAAACCCTTTATATGAATATCGAAATGGAGAAAAGATCGAATGTAGAAAACCTTTATATTAATTAAATGACATCCCCACAGTGAGAAGTACCATCTTAAGTATAAATCCATTATGTTGTAAGTTTTAAAAAATAATAAAGATCTGGGCTCGGCACCTGTGGCTCAACGGGTTAAGGCGCCAGCCACGTACACCTGAGCTGGCGGGTTCGAATCCAGCACCAGGACCTGCCAAACAACAATGACGGCTGCAACCAAAAAATGGCCGGGCGTTGTGGC